>CM039521.1:350125-468258 GCA_022433055.1 Begonia peltatifolia | reverse complement strand
AACACATGAAGAATTTTTCAAAACATCAATAAGCAATAGGAGGAGATATTAGCACAACACCATCCCTTCAATCTTTCACTAGCCCTCCTTGGCTAAACTTCTTAAGCAATCCATACTCGGGTGAAGGACCACGAGAGTCAACTGTTAAGGCAAACCTCATTTGCAAAATTCATTAGGTTGTTGTTGAGCACGATATCGACACTAAAAAAGCATATCTCATGGAGAGGGTCTTCATATGGTTCTATGTACATGATATTATCATAATAAATTTACTATAAGTGTATAATACCAAGTTTTATAGTATATGAAGAGTAGGGTTGTCGAACTCATTAGAAATATGTAATATATTAATAATTTTTTAAGAGTTAAAATGAATTGAATAATTTTCTATTCGTAAATTTGCTGATGTGTGAAACAATTATTTGTTTAATTAATATAATAAATTATAAAAAAATAATTTATCACATTAATTGCATCAATTATTTTTTGATAAGTTAACGAATGTTTTAAGAAAATTTATTAAGAGAGTAGGTATACCATTACTCTTTTTAAAATAATCATTGTTAAAATAACTAGCATTTTAAAATACCACATAAGTGTGTTGCAAATTAACATTTTAAAATTAGATTTATTTAATTCACTTATTGGTAAATTATAATGCTTAATTGATTTTAAAATATTAAATTGTATAAAAGTACGTAAATATATTTTATTAAATTTGGTATTAAGGATAAAAATCATAAATAAAAAAAATATAAAAAGTTAAAAATTTTGAATAAATAAAAATTGATTAAGTTTAAAAAATACAAAAAAAAAGGACAAAAATGTTAAGATAGAAAGACCGAAAAATAAGGGCGAGATGAAACTAGGTTGAATGGAATAAACCAATCGAGGATTGATGTTCAGTTTGGTTTGGTTCCGACCTTTGAAAAAAAATTTTGAGTTGAGTGAACCGAGGTTCTTTATTTAGTTATCAGTTCCATTTTCAAAAATCAATCAATACCAAACTAAAAATGTATTTGCAAATTTTTTTACTTTTAAAAAGTTACAAAAATCAAGTAAAAAACTAAATCAAACTAGCCCGTACAAGTCCAAATTGATCAACACCAATCAAAATTGAAAATTCTAAAATCAAAACTGAAAACAAAACTGAACGACCAAAATCATAAATTTCAATTTGATTTTTGTTTAGTTATGTTCTAGTTAAGGGTGGAACATAAATGAGTCCCACCCTTCAAGAAATAGTAAGAGATTTGGTAATTATAAAAATTTAAATTATGAATTTATTTAAAAAATTAAATATATTTAATAACTAAATTGCATATTATTGAAAAAGTAAATTTAAAAGTGACTTTCCTAAACTCCCGTGATGTATTATGGATTACCAAGTTCTCTGATGTTGATGTTAGTGTTTGATATCAGAGGTTTGAGCTAGCTCAATAGAGACAGTCTATCATTTCCCAGATTTGTGAAGATGGCCTGATCGGAATCTTGTTCTTCTATTGATCGAACTAACATATGCCTTGCTACCATCTCATTTCACCATCTACTTATCACCGTCAATCATCTTTTCTCGTCTAGATCAGCTAAGAGAGCAAAGAACTTGTCGACCCCACGAGTCGAATATGGGTTCTTCTTACTCTTATCGCGTCTTTTGAATTGATCCTTCGATTTGGGAGTACATTTGAGATCATCGTTTTTCGAGCGAAAATTAGCACAAAAAGCAAGATTGATTGGAGAGAGTGTTGAGAGTTAAACTCAAACAAACTGTCACTTTCAAAAAGGCTGTTTCGAACAAGAATTTGAAAGGTCAAACAACATTCATTTTTAACGTATGACTTGTGAATTTGAAGCTCAAAGAGTCTACTTTCGAATGGTTTACGTTTAAAGCTGTTTGGAGTTCTTTAGAAGAAGTTATGACTATTTTAGTGATAAAATATTAGGAATAAATGTAATGTTTGGTATTCTGAGTTTTAAAATATGTTTATTATATGAATGTAAAGAATCAAACTTGATACTATAAATATTGCAATATGCGAGAGAAAAAATAGAAATTCATTTGAGAATAATTTGTTGTTTAGTGTCCGTCTTTTTTCCTCCTTAAAACAAACACTAATTTGATTGTCAAATTGGGATCAGAGCCATGTTAGACTACAAGAGAACATGAGGCATATGCTGTTGCCATGACTCATCAAGACGAACTACGACAATTGGAGTATTTAAATGTGTGCCTTGCTTGGCACACAAAACAAAATCGCTCTCTATCTTTTGTTTCAAGCAGTAGAGAAGTCAGGTTTTGAGAAGATTGTCGGTGCATCAACTTCGAAGGAAGCATGGGACACTTTGTAAAAGGTGTTCAAGGCTACCGATCAAGTTAAACAAGTGCGGCTTCAAACTCTTCGAGGCGAGTTGGAGGCTGTGAAAATGAAAGAGACAGAAGACATGTCAACTTACATAACGCGTGTAAAAAAGGTGGTGAATCAACTCAAATGTAATTGAGAAACCCTCACAGATGCAAGGGTCATGGAGAAAATTCTTTGATCATTGATGAAGAATTTTGAGAATGTAGTATGTGCAATCGAGGAATTGAGAAACTTAGAAGAAATGACTGTCGATGATCTTGCTGGTTCTCTGGAGGCACATGAACAATGAAAGATCAAGAAGAAACAAATGGTCATGGAAGAGGCCTTACAAACAAATATGACTATCAAGGAGGACAATGCAATGAACACGCACAATCAAGGAAGAGAATGCGACTGTGGATGTCGTGATTTTGATCGTGATGGAGGTCATATCATGAAGAAAAGGCCAAGATGAGTCAACAAAATTGGCCTTGAAGAGGACGCAATCATGGGAAAGGTGGCTCATTGAATCGCTCAAATATCGAGTGTTATAATTGCGGCAAGTATGGACACTACACAAAAGAGAACTATTTCCAGAAAAAGGTGGACGAAAATGCAAATCTGGTCGCAAACAATGAGACAAAAGACGACAGTGTTTTCATGATGGCTCAAATGGGTTCCACTTCGGATAGCAACACGATATGGTATCTCGACATCGGTGCTAGCAGTCATATGTGTGGACACAAACATCTATTTGTTGATATGCAAGAGATAAAAGATAAACACGTGTCTTTTGGAGATGTATAGAAGGTTCAAGTCAAAGGCCGAGGAAAAATATGTTTTACCGAAAAGGATAAAAAAGAAGGATCAATAGAAGATGTCTACTATGTACCAAACTTGAAAAGTAGCATTCTTAGCATGGAGCAAATATTGGAGAAGAGATGTTTGGTCCTGATGAAAGATCAAATATTGCACTTGAAAGATAAAAATGGATGATTACTTGCAGACGTGGAGATGGCCAAAAATCGTATATTCAAACTCAACTTCAAAAATGTGAGAGAAAGGTGTTTGCAAGTCAACATGAAGGACAAAGTACGACTGTGACATTTACGGTTTGGACACTTACATTACGACGATCTAAAGGAGTTAGCAAAAAAAGAGATAGTTCACGAGTTATTGGACATGAGCTACGCCAATAGATTTTGAGAAGGATGTGCACTTGGCAAACATGCAAGGGTGCATTTCAAAAGAAGGCAGAATATCGTGCAAGAAGATCTTTTGAGTTGGTACACACTGACATATGTGGCCCGATCACAACGAAGTCTCTTAGTGAGAAAATGTATTTCATCATTTTCATTGATAATTACATAAGAAAGACTTGAGTTTATTTTTTGAAGGAAAAGTCAAAAGCATTGGAGGTGTTCAAAAAATTCAAGATGTTAGTGGAGAAGATGACTGGTATTTACATCAAGAGTTTGCGGTCGGATAGAGGCGAAGAGTACATGTCGCCTGCCTTTGCAAACTATTGCGAGAAACAAGGGATCAAAAGATTTTTGACCGCCTACTCATCTCAGCAAAACAGTGTAGCCAAAAGAAAAAATCAAACGATTCTCGATATGGTTCGATCAATGTTGAAGAGTAAAGACATAGTAAAGGAATTTTGGGCTAAAACAGTGCAATGCACAGTATATGTGCAAAATGGATGCCCGCATATGAGATTGGTGAATTAGACACCACAAGAAGCCTGGAGCAGTTATAAACCAATCATATCTCAATTTAAAATTTTTGGTAGTGTGGCCTACGCGCATTTACCAGACCAAAGAAGAACCAAACTGGATGACAAAAGCAAAAAATATGTGTTCATCGGGTATGACGAGGAGTCGAAGGCTTTCAAGTTATTCAACCCAATTGGCAAAAAGGTGGTTGTGAGCCAAGATATACAAGTAAATGAGGAAATTGCATGAAATTATAAGAATAAGAAAAAGGCGACACAAGACAAAGAAAAAGAAGAAATAACAATCGTAGCACAAATAATCACACCAACGACACCTCAAGAATCTAATGAAGAAGAAGAGCTGAGACAACCAAAGATGATGAGACTACAAGATCTATACGACTCGACAAACAAAGTGCATTTAGTTTGCTTATTAGCAAATGCGAAAAATATTGTTTGTGAGGAGGCCGTGAGAGACAAGAAATGGAAAACTGCGATGGATGAAAAGATGAAGACAATTGAAAGAAATGAAACGTGGGACTTAGTAGAGTTGCTGGAAGGATGTAGGCCTATAGGAGTCAAATGGGTATACCAAAAAAAAGATGAATGCCCAAGGAAATATTAAAAGATACAAAGCACGGCTTGTTGCACAAGACTACAAACAAAAGGCGGAGATTGACTATGATGAAGTTTTTGCTCCGATTACAAGAATGGAGACAATTTGACTTCTTAGTTCTCAGGTAGCACAATTCAAATGGTCGATCTATCAAATGGATGTGAAATCCGCATTTTTAAATGGAGTGCTTGAAGAGGAAGTTTATGTAGAGCAACTGGCTGGATACATGGAAGCTGGGAAGGAAAGCAAAGTGTTGAAATTAAAAAAGGCATTATACGAACTGAAGTAAGCACCTTGAGCATGGAACACCCGACTTGACACCTACTTCAAGAAGAATGGATTCACACAATGTCCCTATGAGTACGCATTGTACGTGAAGAAAGAAGAAGAGAACTTGCTGCTTATTGGTTTTTATGTTGATGATCTTATAATCATGAGGAACAACAAGGAGATCATAAAAGATTTCAAAGAAGCCATGACGTGAGAGTTCAAAATGACGATTTGAGATTGATGAAGTACTTTCTTGGTCTTAAGATTAGACAAGAAAAATCTGAAATTTTTGTGTCATTAAAAACATATACGAATAATATTTTGAAGAAGAACAAAATGGAAAATTGCTAGCCGGTAACACCGATGGAGCTCGGTACAAAACTCTATAAGTTTGAGGAAGGAGATCAAGTAAATGCAAGTGACTACCGTAGTTTGGTTGGCAGTCTATGGTGTCTCACAAGCACAAGGTCGAACATTGCATATAGTGGCGCACCTAAAAGCTATTAAGAGAATTCTTCGATACATTCGAGGAACGTAGTCACTCGGGTTATTCTATACAAAGACGGACGAATACAAGCTGATTGGTTACTTTGATAGTGATTGGTTACTTCGATAGTGATTGGTGCAGTGATCTACTTTTTCTCTCCTTATTTCCTTGTTGTTTTTGTTTTGTCGCACATTAAGAAATTGCATCTTATTTGCTCCTTTGTTGTCGTGTTACTGTGTTTTTGGTGGTTATAATTTTGAGAAGTTCATTATGCACATTGCTAAGAAAATCTTGTGAACTAAAGATCAAAGATAAAATGTTTAAGGAAAATCACTCTAGATATTATTCTAATTATCCCAATTTTAAACATCTACATAGCCATGAATATACATCCACTTACGAAGAAAACTTCAGGAATAAACTGAGGTTAAGAAGTATGGTCAATTACCAACAAAATCGAGAACTAATTATAACACCTAAACCGATTGTTGGTAAATTGGTTTTGCAAAGGCACATAGATTAGTTTAACCACAAATTTGAGGTTAAACAACCATGGCTCATGAAAAGGAGAAGTGAGCATTCAAGAAACCCTCAAGAACCTTTGCTAAAAGGATGGATCGAAAACCTTAGAGGTGAGGAAAGAAGTAGAACTGGATATGAGAAATAAAATCGTAGAACTTCCAACCTTGATATTGTAAGTCCTTGCGATGTTTCCATATCTTGTTTTAATGGACAAGCAAAGGGTTTTAATGAATGGTTGGATGAGGCAGATAGGTTGTTTGGGTCTCAAGATTTTTCCGATAAAGGAAAAAATCACACTTGCCTCTCTAAGTCTCACAGAGTATGCTAATTCGTGGTGGGAAAAACTTAACAAAAAGATGAGATTGGATGACAAAGTTGAAGCCCGTACATGGGAACTTATGAAGTACTTAATGGAACAAAAGTTTGTTTCAAACCATTACGACCCTCAAACAATTTCAAAATCACCCAAAACTTTTGAACCACCATTTCCCCCGGAACGAGTCCAAGTTGAACTTAGTGAAAAACCCTTAGGTGAAGAAAGAGATGACTTGCTAGGAGAAGAAATCTTCTACCCCCATGAAGATCTACTATTCGACATGGATGGAACAATAGTTGAAGAAGAGATCTCTCCCCTAGAAAACCAACTTTCGGCGTTAGAGGAAAACCCACACATGCTGGAAGGAAAACTCTCCACCTTTCCTAGTCAAACTCTTTTATATTCAAAAGAGGAACCCTCATTTATGGAGTTACCTAGTTCCCTAGTCCCTCCTAGCCATCAAGACCAATGTGTTAAAGAGGAAGAATCCAAATAAGCTGAGGATGCACAACTTAAGTTGACTAATGGTAATGATGAAGTTGTTGTGTGTCCAGCGAAAGTAGAGGAAATGTTCATCCTTTTCTTGTCCGAGGAAGAATGGAAAAGGCCTCCTCCAAATGAAGATCCTCTATCCTTTTACATTTTAAAAAACCTTGGGAAGAACCTTCCTTTTTAAGCCCAAAATTCAAAGTTGATATGAGGGTGTTTAAATGGCTAAAAACACTTGGGATTACAAGCTTCACTATAAATCAAAAGGTGCTTTTATATCTTAGCTAAGAAGGAAAGGACAAAGAGGACCACAAAATGAGCTTGAGGTCAAATTCTTCGCATCTCCAGAAAGATGATATGCTAAGGGATGACCTTAATCAACCTCGGCCAAGTCCACAACCAAGTGTTCAAAATAATGACTTTATTCTTTTTATAGATCAACCTAGGCCAAAGGAATGAAGTTATTAATTTTGTCGATCCACCTCGGCCAAATCCATGGTTGAGTTTCATAATTAAGGACTTTGTTCCCTTCGTAGAACAACTTCTACCAAGTCCTTGACCTAATTTTTTAATTAATGAAGTTGTTCTTTTTATAATTCCATCTTGGCTAAATCCATGATCGAGTTTTATGGTTAATGTCCTAGCTCATTTTATAGGCCCTCATTTTGGAGAATCAAAAGGAGCACTCACTCAAAGCTAATAAGAAAAGAAGACCAAAGGAGCAGTGCATCGCAACCAAGGAAAATCCAAGACGAGTGATCAAGCCAAAAAGGGCCCAAGCCATTCTGCACAACCATCTGGGAAAGACGATGTGCCAATGAGAGCCATCCATCGTCCTCGACAAAATCCATGGCCCCATCCTTTTGCTACTATTTGTATCTATTTTGTAAGGGTCAAAGATCAAGTCCATCCTTTGGAGATATCATTTTCCTTTGATCCGGGAAAGGTAAAAATAATGTAAACAGACATCCTTTCAGATTTGAGGTCAAATCCTCAACCGCCCCAGGAAGATGATATGCTATGAGATACTATAGCTTAAAACCGGCTAGAGCCATGAGTGAATTTTATTTCTTACTTTTTTGTTCATTTCGTAGGAAGATAGGTTGGTGTCTATATGAAAATAAAGTTCAACCATTAAGGCAAATTCGAGACAGGCAAACCATTGGATTTGAGGTCAAACCTCAATCACCTGGGGAGGATGATATGTCACAGACTCCGATCGAACTATCACAAACCAAGATACATAAATTAACCAAATTTTCATCTAACCGATTTGTCAATTTGACAGGTAAAGGCCAACTTAAATAATGGATTTGGAGCATTGTCACATGACTTGAAGGAAAGACGAACATGACGTGCACAGAAGGGACATTCAGTCGAGCACCTAGCGCACGCTAAGGAAGACAGCAACAACAGCATTGGTGCACAAATGAAGGAAATGGCCGAGCACCTATGACCAGCTTGGCGCACGGACAAGGAAGACATGGCCATTAGTAGGCACGCACAACAGATTAGCGAGCACATGATAACTATTGAGGCATGCGCTACCTCATTGAGCACGCACTAGTAGCAACGCACCTGGGTGTGCACATAATCGTCACCACAGACAGCGTGTGGCAGTGAAGAGCAGCACATGCTTACGTGGCCAAGAGCGTTGACGCTCCAACAATTATTTTTTCACCAACGGATAGATTTGTTTTTTTTCCTTTTTTGGTTTTCCTTCTCCGAGTTTTTGTTATTTAAAAACGATGATATTTGGATCAATGAAATCACGGTGAAGTTTTTTCTTCATTTTTCAGAAGTGTTCATTGGAACCTTCTCTATTCGGTGCATAATATCCGAACTATCGGTGTTTTCCTTCGGTGGGTCATATCCGATTGGGTTCACCGTTGTTGTCTGTCGAGTTTGGTGCGTAACATCCTTGCTGGGATCCTTCAGTGCATCATATTTGGAGGTATTCTCACGGTCGTTCCGATGATGCGTAACATCCGTTCGGGACCCGTCATCGTTCTTCCAAGTTTCTGGGTTATTTGGAAGTGCATCATTGACATTCCTTCTAGCCGGGCATTTCTAAGTGGGGCAAACAAAAGAAGGGTAGAAAATCTTGTCCACATTCTCATAGAGCCCTTATCAGTTGGCCTCATAGTTAGCCATCCGATCCAGCAGTGGTATATCCCGCCATTATCTCATCGTCATCCTCTAAGTACATTTAGCAGGTTTGCCTTCTAAACGAATGTCAGATATTCATCTTCCATTTTACGTCCATTTTATTCTATTTTCTGCTGCCATTACATACTGTTTGGGGTGCTTCCTCGGCTTCAATCGAGAGAGCACCGACCCATGCACTTTGTTCCTGTTTAGCGAGAGATTTGCAGATCCAAGGGATATCATGTTGCCACTGTAATCATACATTTTAACATGTCATCTTTACTTTCTCCGTATTGTAAACAAATTGTTTAAATGCCCCAACTAAACTATTTTACACGTTCAAAAGTAACGTGGATATTATAACTACTCCATCAAAAGTTGGTATGGAAGGGGATGATGATCTAGGATCAGGGAATTCATACGATGCCTCACTCCAGAATGGTGGTCTTTGGCCACGAATCTAGAATACTTACACTCCTATCAACCATGCATGGCTCCAAAATATATGGCCATCTTTTGATTTTGGTCTTTTAGAAGATGGGCTCAGGCTTCAAGAATTTCTAGGCGGCCCGATGGCTTCTGTGTGACGTCGTGTAGCCCTAACCTCCGTAAACGTACCCTTCTAACGTGGATCTTGGTAGGAAAGAGGAATGAAACTGACTGTAACTGTAGAGGATTCTCGGCCTGAACAGCTCTGACTTTGAGCTACCCGGTGCATTCTTTTTTGGGAAGAGGAAGTTCTATTCCTACACAAGGCTTCAATTTGATTGAAGCCTCTCAAGTTTCTTCATCTTTCAGCCATTCTCGTTGTTAATGGAGGACGCTTACGCCAGATCTGTCAGTGAGGTAACTCTGTGTTTACTGGACCCATTCCTTCAACCTGTATTGGATAAGTTTGGGTTCCGTGTCATTTTAGCTGCGATGAAAATTGAGAATACGAGGACTGTTCTCTAAGCTTGTCTTGATCATTCATTCACTCATTCCTTTCACGCCGATCTTGTGCTATTGCATTGATAGGTATTGGATTTCTTTGGGGTGGACCCGTCGAGAGGACTTACTGACGCTCAGGTGCGCTGAGTTCCACTTCAGTTCATTTGGAATGTTGTGTATAAAATTTAAGTTCAGTCCTTGTTCAGGTATCTCAATTTTCTTGTCTTCTGCAGGTTGCTCAACATGGTAGAATTTTCGGTAAAAATGGTCAGTTTTCCGTTTCCAATGCTGTGCTTCCTGAATTCATTCTGTTTTATTGTTTAAGAAGATGGATTAGACAACTTTTACGTATTTTGGTGCTTCACTTTTTGCTGTGTTTTTGGTCGTAGATTGATGGTGGGTTCTCTTTTTTGGTTTGTTAAAAGGGAGAAGAACGTGGCTATTATTTAACTGGCGTGATAACACGTGAATGGAGATCACATTTTTAATGTTGTGAAGGAGAATAGTTAAATTTATCATTTAGATCACATTTTTAATGTTGTGAAGGAGAATAGTTAAATTTATCATTTATGTCAAAATTATGTTTGCTGCAGTCAAATATTTTGTAGACTGTCAATCCTATTTTCTGTGCCATGAACTTTTGTTGAATGATCCAGCCAGGGTTGCTAGTTTTGACGCCCAGTGATATATTATTTGCGATGGTTAAATAAAGTGCTTTTCATTGTTCTTTCGGAAATGAACCACTTGGTCTATTTTTGTTCTTAAATTTGGGCACTAATGCTATTCTTCTATTCTCTAGAAATTAATTTACTGTGGATTGGACAATTGTCGAGTATTTTGAAACTGATATATAAGTAGGCTCATTTATTTGATTCTTAACTTTATAGCTCGTCTGCACAATTCATGTAAGACATGTATGACTATTCATATAATGCAGCAAATGAGAATTTATTATGGTTGATTTAATTTTCTTTACATGGAAATTTTATTACCTACTTTGATGTTCTTGTAAGGCGTTGACTTTTTTTGGTCTTTTCAATTCTTTTATGAAAACTCCAGTAGTTGCTTAATAATCTCTTTTGTGCTTGAAGTTTCATATAATTCATTTGTGTGGAACTTATTGTTCATTTTCTCTGTTGGCATGCTTCAAACATGGGTTGCAGTACTACCTGAAGAGAGAAGTAAGTATTACATGAACTTTAGTGATTTCTTGTATTGAAACTATTATACTTCTTTGCATGGTAAGGGTAGATATTGCTTAAGATATCTGGAATGGTTTAATTAAGACTGTTTTATGAATTAGTTCACTATTTTTTTTAAAATTTGTTGGGAAACAAATTTTATGTTTCTACATGTTAATAAACTAAATATGAATTTTATTTGTCAATGAATTTACTTGATGGTGTAAAGTATTCCTAAAATAATGGACTTCTCCTGGAGGGTCTCGAGAGAGGTTTGGTGTGTGGTTCCTTTAAAGCTACAATTAAGTAAATGCAATCTTGGCAAATAAAAATAAAAAAAGTGAGCAATTCAGTTTACTATGGATGCTATGAATTTTTTAACTGTTTTAATGAGGGGAATGCTATGTCTCACATGTCTTCAGGGGCTCCATTTTGGAAATTGGTACTAAAACAGTTCGATGATTTACTTGTTAAGATATTAATTGCTGCGGCACTTGTTTCTTTTCTCTTGGCGTTGATTAATGGAGAAACTGGATTAACTGCTTTTTTGGAGCCTTCTGTAAGTTGTGTTTCTTTCCTCCCTCCTTCAACTGTTATGCACTTTTTGCTAAATTTGACAAGTTTCAATATCAAGTAACAATATTCCTGTACTTGTTTGGTTTTTTTCAGTTTCTTTCAATTGGTAGCCTCTTTTGAACAATATTTTGTGTGTTTTGTACTTGGTTGTGAAAAAACTGAGATGACTAGTTTTATACAATGTAAAAGAAACTGTTACATGCTAGTTATGGGAGTCTATGGTGAAAATAAGTCTCTAGAAACTACAAGTGCACGATACCAAATTTTGTAATATATCAGTAAATAGGCTATTGAATCCTCAAGAATGTAATACTTTATTAATTTTCACTAATTATCATCATCGTAAATTCTAAATTTGATTTGGATAATAAGTGAATTTAATTTGAAGAAATAAAAAATATTAAGTTTAAATATTTTAACGTCTATAGCATTACTTAATTGATGGTGCACATATGTTTTTATCATTAATTATTAACAAAATATTCGTTTGTTGACTTATTGTTTATAAAACAAGAACCATAATTTATTTAACTCTCTCTAAGTGTTGAATTAAACTTGCATTCTTAAAATCACAATTTCGATATCTTTATGAAAATTGCTAATTTGACCGACTCAACTAAAATTTATGGTTCTCTTAATAATATTGTAGAACTTTAATATTTTCTAGAATTACAGTCTCACCTTGTAATATTCAGATCTTATTTAAAATTGTTTTTCTGGAGCATAAAATCCTAAATATGTAATCATTCAATAGATGACTAGTAACTAAATTCAGAAATTAAAAGAATTAACCACGAAATATCATGAATAAATAATTAAAACAACCAAAAGATTATCCAGCTAATTAATCCAATAATTTAGACATACAATCCATATATTTTTCAGAAGAAAAGTTTTAGTTCGACATAATACAAATAAAAACAAATGATAATGATATTCTAGAAATAATGAATATAGTTGAACAATTTATTCCTCTTTGGATATCACCATGTTTGCATTATGCTCTCTGGGTTAAGCTTTCACTCGATGCTAAATATGTCAATTATGCCTAGCTTGACTAGATGATATTCAAACACTAACTTGTACAACCCTTTTGTGAAGACATCTGCTAGTTTTTTTAGATGTTGGAACATATGGCATACAAATTTCCTCTCTTTCGAGTATTTTTGTAATGAAATAACGATCAATGTTCACATGCTTTGTTCTGTCGTGTTGCACTGGATTATGTGCAATGTTGATGGCTGAATTGATGTCACAAAAAAGATTTATTGGCTTATCAGTCTTGATCTTTAGTTTTTTTAAAATACTTCTAAGCCAAATAACTTCACAAACTCTTTGAGTCATTGTTCTAAACTCAGCTTCTGCACTGCTTCTTGTCATAACATATTGCTTTTTGTTCCTTCATGTCACAAGGTTGCCCTATACAAACGTGCAATAGGTTAATGTTTGACCTCCTGTCAGTTTCAGATCCTACCCAATCGGTGTCTGTAAAAATTTCAATTTGTCTGTTTTGACTTTTGTTGAACAGAATGTCCTAGCTCGGACTTCCTTTGAAGTAATGTAGAATTTTGTAGATAGTCTTTAGGTGATCTTCAGCTGGACAATGCATGAACTGACTTACTAAGCCTACAACAAAGACTATATTAGGCCTTGTATGAGCTAAATAAATCAGTTTTCCCATCCGTTTATGATATCTGACTTTGTCTACAGACACTTCATTCTTACTTCGACTGAGCTTCTGATTAGGATTAATAGGTGTTGAACCAAACTTACATCCGAGGAGACTTGTCTCTTTGAGGAGATCGAACACATACTTTCTCTGAAATATAATAATCCTATTATTTGATCTAGCTATTTCCATAGCTAGAAAGGATTTGGGATTTCCAAATCCTTAAGCCCAAATTGATGAGCTAGAAGCTTCTTCAATGTTGCTAGCTTTATCTCATTATTTCTTGTCATTATTATATCATCCACATACACAATCAAAATAGCAATTTTACCTCATGTAGTGTGTTTTTAGAATATTGTATGATTCGATTGAGCTTGTGAATAGCTGTGCTCCTTGGCAGCCTTTGCAAATCTCGCAAACCATGCACGAATGGATTGTTTGAGGCCGTATAAGGACTTCCTTAGTCTGTAGACTTTCCCTCCTACACTCGCATTATCAAAACCTGAAAGCACTTGCATAAACACTTCTTCTTCTAAATCACTATTAAAAAATGCATTCTTAACATCAAACTGTAAAAGAGGTCAATCCAGCTAGTGAAAGTAAGACTCTGACAGTGTTGAGTTTGACAAATGGAGCAAATATTTCCTAATAATCTAGGCCATAGGTTTTAGTAAACCCTCGAGCTACAAGTCTAATTTTGTATCTTTCTATCGAGCCATCAGAGTTATACTTGATTGTGAAAGTCCATTTACTGCTTACGAGGTGTTTTTCTTTTGGAAGCTTTGTCATCTTTCAAGTTTTATTCTTCTTCAATGCTCTCAATTCTTCTAGGATAGCCTATTTTCACTTTGAAATACTTAGTGTTTCTTGTATCGATTTTGAGATTTCATCATCACTGATGCAAGTGGTTATGACTCTAAAACTAGGTGAGTGTTTATGATATGACACATGATGATTAATAGGATGTTTGATAGCTTAGGACTCAGTGAACATGTTACAACTCCTGAGCCAAGGCAATATGATTGTAAAACTTTTAAAGGTGTTTGATAGCTTAGAACTCTGCTTGACATCTTATTAATTAGGTATGCAACATTAAGTATGACTTCTCTCCAAAAACTTTTAGGTACATTCATGGAAAACATGAGAGTTCGAGCTACCTCTATGTCGATTTTTTCTTTTGGCAATTCTATTCTGTTGAAGTGTATCAATACACGAACTATGGTAGATAATGTCTTATTCTACAAGAACCAAGAATATTGTTAAAATATTCTCTCCTATTATCAATTTTAAAAACTGGAATTTGAGACTAAAATTGAGTTTTAATCGATAAACTGTCTAAGGCAAAGTAGTAAAGACCATTGTTTTCTTTTGCATTGTCAATCATTTTCCCCGAGCATTGGTCCTGTAAAACACAGTGAATGAATATACACAAATTTGATTGGACAGTTAGAATCGTGTGTTATTTTGCTAACAGACATTAGGTTTCAAGATAAGTTGGGTACATGAAGGACATTGTTTAAGGTAAGAGAAGGTGAGACAATGATAAAACATTTTTCAGCAATTGCAAGTATTGAACTATTTGCAATTTTGAATTTTTGATTGCTAGAACAAGGGAAATAGGTTGAAAACATATAAGAAGAACCTGTCATATGATCAGTGGCCCCTAAATCAATAATCCTAGGGTCGAATTTTTCTAATGTGACACAAAAAATATCTGCATGAGTACCTTTTTGTGGTAGAGAAGATGATGAATTGAATATAGTAGTAGTAGACTGATGTGAAATCCATAAACGATACAATTGTTCTAGATTTTCCTTGTTGAAGAAAAAATTGTCATTAGATGACTGAGATGTTGCAGGTTCTTCCTATAACTCAGAAGCTTCTTTGTTGTCACGAGAGAATTTGTTGGTTGGAGTGAAATTAGTAGACTTGCCGTGTAGCTTCTAACATTTAGCTTTGATGTGCTCGAGTTCATGACAGAAATCGCAGACTTGTCGATCTGAGCGCTTAGGATACCTCTGAGTGGATTGATCTGACTTAGTGATCATCAAGGCTGAGGTCTCTACTGCAGCAAAGGTTGACTCATGGCCGAGCATCACCTGTCGATGACTTTCCTCTCTTCGCACTTCAGCAAATACCTCATGAGTACCTGGGAGTGGATCTTGACCAAGTATCCGTCCTTACACCTCATCTTACTCCTTGTTTAGACTTACTAAGAAATCGAATATCCTCTCTTTCTCGACAATTTTCTTAAATAAGGCATTGTCCTTTGCTCAGTTCTACTTGTAATCACAGAACGAATCAAACTCGTGCCATAAAGTTTTGAGGTCGGTGTAGTATTGAGTTACTCTCTTTCCTCATTGCTTGGCCTTCCTCAATTGAGTCTTGATCTCAAAAAGTTGTTATGCATTCTCGAAATTCGAGTAGGTCTCCTTCACAGCTTCCCAGATCTCATTCGTGATTGGAAAAAAGAGATAGATCCGACCCACATCTGGCTCCATTGAATTCACCAGCCAAGACATGACAATTGAGTTCTCAGCCTCCCACGTGTCATAACTTTCACCTTTATTTTCAGGCTTCATTGCAGATGCAGAGAGATACCTAAACTTGCCATTTCCTTGAACGAAGAGTTTGACGGTCGGATACTGAAGAAAGTTACTTCATTTAACTTATGAGAAGTAACAGAGAAATTCTGAATAGAATCACAAGTAGCACTGGTGCTCAGGTTTTGTTATGTCATGTTGACAAAGCTTCTGCATGAGCGCAGCGTTCTGCGAATGATCGGAGTGTCCTTAGTGTTCTTCTCTTTCGTTGAACGACGGCTGAGGCACTACCTTTTGTTCTTTTCGTGGTGAAGAAGACAAACCAAAAAAACTAATTGGAGTGCTCTGATACCGTAAAAGATAAAATATTGGAGCAGAAAAAATTATATTCTTATTCATGATTTAAAAAGGTGCACAGATCTAATTTAATACCTAGTAAATAAGATCGAATAAACTAATTTGGAAAATAAAATAAAATATACATGTACAGATAAAATCAAATCTTTATAAATTAGAGATACTTAAGAACTATAAGTTATCTACTTAATGCTGAGTCAGTAACATATCTCAACAATTTTCTAAGAGAAAAGTTTTAGTTCGGCATAATACAAATAAAAACAATCGATAGTAATATTCTAGAAATAATAAGTATAGCTGAACAATCAAATGAACAAAATATTCTTCTTCGGATATCACCATGTTGGCATTATGCTCTCTGTGTTAAGCTTTCACTCTCGATGCCAAGACTCTCTTTAAAAATATGCATTTTGTGTTTATGAAGGATTTCCTAACTTTTAATTCATCTAGTAAGTGGTCTGTATATAGAGTTGTGATTAGGATTGTCAAATCTTAATTTCCATCTTCAGCCGCTCAAAATTATCTAATTTTGGTGACATAATCTTCTGTTAAAGCTAGTTTAATTGTACATTGCCATCAATAATTATTTTTATTAATTACCTGTACAAATACACAATAAGATTGAATTCCAAAATCTCACGAATGTGCATTAAACTACGATAAGTCGATGTATTCTATTTTTTATTGAGTTGTCAAGGAGGAAAGTTGTTGAATTTTACTTCAACACTTTCTATAAGTTTTAGAGTCTACATCATCAAATATTTATTTGTTGACACTGCAGTTGCAAAGAGTGGAAGTTAGGTGTGTTTTTGGAATATTTGTCTGATAAACGATTTGGTTGGTAATTGAGTACTTATATTATGATGCCAGGTTGATTTTTTTCCCTAGTTGCTTCACTCCTGGTTTTTTTATTTTGTTTTTGTCAGAAATGTGTTGTATATGGATAGAAAGTATATATAAAAGAAAATATGGGATATGAATTCTTCCATTGCATGCTGATTATTAGTTCTATTATTTTCCAAGTTCTGTTAGATTTATTCTGAATGTATTTGCTTAGTCTGTATTTTCACAAGGGCTTTATGATTATTGCAACTTTGTGTCATAAAGATTGTGCTCTTTGTTAAATTACAGAGTTGCATCGATAAATTTTATTTCTAAATTTCATAGAGTGAGAGTGTCATATTGAAACATCAATTATGATAGTGCCTTATTTTACTTTTTCATTTATCTTTTTGCACCGACAGGTTATTCTGTTAATATTGGCTGCAAATGCAGCTGTTGGTGTAATCACAGAAAGTAACGCTGAAAAAGCTCTCGAGGTAAGTTTTGTGTTTATGCATGCAGCCTTTCCATCAAATGTGTAGATGACACGAATCTTCTACTCGTAATTGATGAATGTGTGAATCTTACTGGGATTTGGTATTTTTAGAGTTTAAATGCGTAATTCTTTATTCAATATTGGCCCAAACATGCAGATAAAGGTAAGTGGGCCATGTTCATGTCCCAAGACTAGCAGAAGTTGGACACAGAGGGGCTATTCTCAACTGTGTTTTTGATATCAAAGTATATGTATTGGAGAACTGGTGCTTAGATCACTTATAGTATGATTGACACCTTAAATTATCATGCAATATGTATTTGAAGTGACTAAACCATTATTTTCATGATGCATGGTATCTTTTGTTTAAATTAAACTAATACGTGGGCCCGTGTTATCTAATGTGAAACAAATATCTCAAGTTGGGATAAGTTTTAACAACCGGGCATAAAATTCTGAAAATAAATTCATGCCATCATGTAAATACTACATTTGCCCATCTGTCCTGCTTTAATTTTTCTTTTTTCTTTGTAGGAGCTACGGGCGTATCAAGCCGATATTGCAACTGTTATGCGAAATGGTAAAGGGAAATCTAAAGAACCAGAAAACTAATGATTACTGTTTCCAATATTATTTTGTTATGATGGACTCCTTTTGTTATATGTGATTTATCCTACCTCATTTTTTTTTTTTATCACACTTGTTGCATTCATGCTTATTCTTATTTGAGCATTTTTGTGGATCCTTGAAAATTTTAGCATGCTATGTTGTCGTATAATTAGTTTGCCATGACCTGAAAATTTCTGCTGTTCCCACTGTACATTGAGGAATCGAGGCGGGAACTAATTACCATGACCTTATTCTCATTGTGGCTATCCTAATTTTGTTTCCTCTCTAACAATACTGAGGTGTTTTAAATGAAAATAAAAGCAAGATAAGTTTTTTTTTTTTTTTTCTTTTCTATATCAACTCCAAATTGTATCAGCTTTATAAACTCAGGCTTCATCTCAAAGTGTTTTTCTAGGTTGCTTTTCCATACTCCCAGCAACAGATCTCGTTCCAGGTGATATCGTAGATGTTTCAGGTACGCCAGTTATTGATTCCAATAAAACTTTTTTCTTTCAAAAGTGTATTTTGGTGATCCTACAAAGAATTGTTTTTTTTACATTTATTGCTGGAATAGTGGGATGCAAAATTCCAGCTGATATGCGGATGATTGAAATGCTAAGTAATCAATTACGCGTGGATCAGGCAATTCTTACAGGTATATTTGGTTTAAATCGAAAGGCTACCAAAATCATCAGTTCAAAGTATCTTTGTTGTATTACATTGTATAGGAAAATAGGACTGATTATTTTACATCCCGGACCAGCATTAGAATTGTGTTGTCTTTATGACGCAGTTGTACCTTCTTATTCAATGCAATAAGATTTCATGGGATCAGACTGGCTTCTTGAACTAGACCCTGATTTCTAGCCATGGCGGGTGAAAGCTATAAATTCAATAGCGATAGTGATATATTAGAAGAGGCAATTTAGATATTTAATTAGGTTGATTTATTATAAATAGACGAGCAGCTAGAGCAGAGACGAACTTTAACTTAAACTTATGAATATTGATGAATTGTTATATTAGTTTTCCGGCCAGAGTTCCGCCGGATCGTCACTTTCTATTTTCTGTTTTGTGTTCTTTTGGGATTACTGAGATCGTTTGATGCTCATCTATAGAATCATAGCCAGTCAGATCCTTGGCTGGAAAGGATAGGGAAGAATCTGCAGGGGTTGACTGCGGACATGGAGATGGTGTCGGAAAGGCTAGCTGTGCCATCAATGACCAACTTTCGATTTTGCCAAAATTATGTGAGGAACTGTGTCTCTGGAAGGCTGAATATCAAAACAGTAGGGGTACCAAAGGCAGAGAAACTACCCAAGCTTTTGAGGTTGGAGTGGCAGCAAATTCATTCACAGATGAAGGAGATGGAGCCGCAAAAGTGAATCAACCCATTTTTGGAGAAAAAATCTGTCTATCATCAGATAATGGCGTGAAAGAAAGGACAGAAAAAGAAATTCTTTCTAAGAGTTTGACACTAGAGACACCCTTCTATTTGAATCACGCCAGACAAAGAACAAAGAGGAGGTTAGCAAGTGGGTAGAGGTTGCTCCTCATTTCGGTGTGGAAGAGATCAATCCGAAGAGGTTTAACGAGCACAAAATCTTCGCAGACCAAATCTCTGGCAATACAGAGAATCATTGAGCGCTGTTATGACTGACCCGCCAAGCAGCACCCACCGTGTGGCGAATCTTCTGCAAGAGGTACCGGCGAGAGAAGATCGGAAAAATGAAGACGGTAGCATTTTCCGTTAGCGACGAAGACGGACAGTCCCCTACGAGAGGAGTTCTCCTCCTCCGATCGTAAGAGAACTCGAGTTTGGGAAAGGGAGGAGAAGGGTAGTTTTGAATTCTCCACCACTGAACCTTTCTGGATTCCGGCCATGGGTTGTCGGAGTATGTCTTGGCTGTGCAACGGAGAGCCAACCAAGATGTTCGGGTGGGTGGGGAAGACAAAAAGAGGAGACCCTAGCAACTAGGGTTCACCCAACTCAAGTAGCATCCATAAATTGTGGGGTAATGGTTGTGAATTTGATCATTGAGAGTTGTCTTCCCCTGGGCCAGACTTGGAAAGCGGCAAAGGAAGATTGGGCTGAATAATTAATTAATGAATTGGGCTATTTTCCACAAAGCTGGACTAAAAGCATGGTGAAGGAGATTAAGTTGGGGTTGCGTGAAAAATTAAGGAAAGGTGGGCTTATAACAAATGTTCAAGGGAAATAATTGCATGGGCTGGATTGAGACAATAGTGAAGGAGGATTCTTTAATGGGCCAGGCTTAAAATTTGGGGGATAAAAATTATTTTTCCTTTGAGTGGAACTTGTTAGGAATATATTAGAGACGAAATTTATGTATTTTAATTAGGTTAATTATTATAAATAGATGAGAATTGAGAGTAGAGAGTAGTTTATGAATATTGATGAATTGTTATCTTGGTTTTTAGGGTTTTACTGAGTAAGTAGTAAAAGTGAATCAACCCACTTTTGCAGAAAAAATCTGTCTATCATCAGACAATGTCGTTAAAGAAAGAACAGAAACTTAAATTATTTCTAAGAGTTTGACAACAGAGACACCATTCTATTTTGAATCACGGCAGATAGAGAATAAAGAGGAGGTTAGCAAGTGGGTAGAGGTTGCTCAGTTTGGTGGAGAGATCAATCAGAAAAGGTTTAGCGAACACAAAATCTTTGCCAATCAAATCTCTGGCAATCAGAGAATCATCGTGGTGCTGTTGAGACAGCTCTGCTGTCAGGATCCGATTCCACCAACCGGACTCTGATGAGCTAGAGAATTTCCAAAGTGGTAAAGAGTTGAATGTCGAAGGGATGCTCTCATTGAGACTCCCCTCTCACATGCATAAATTATTATGAATTAATGATATATAATTATTCAACTTGGTATCCTAAATTAGGATGCTCCACTAAAAATAATTTTAGTTTATTATTTAATAAAAACATTTAAAACATAAAACATCTATGGCAGGAAGAAAACAATATACATTTTATACATTGAAAATTTACATGAAAATCAGAATATAAATACGAAAGTTACTACAAAAGTAAGTCACTACATGTAACATTTCAAAAAAATTTATACAAAGGAAAGCAAAACATTCCACTCAAACAAAAATACTATTTACCTTGATGGTTCACCTATGGTTTTTTGCAAATTTATATTGTCTTGTATTTTCTTTCCTTGTGAACGTTTTCGATATTTAAAAAATATGAATTATTCACATAGTGAGTTTTTAGCACAGTAAATAAATTTAACACATAGAGTAATTAATCCAAACTCTATTAAGACTATACAGGATCAATAACCATATTCCACTATAATGATTATTTGAAAATCATTTAAATTACATTCTTTTGAAAGCCATGCAAATACTGTAAAATTATGCATACTCAAAATCAATATTTTGAAATTAATCAACCATTGTTTGAAATCATTTTTATCAAATAAATCTAATGCAAATAGAATGAACTTTGCATGACTGAAACCATCTTTTCAAAAAAATTCTAATGCATCTTTTAACAATCAAATGTTTATGTCAAAAATGCAATATACTCTAATTCAAACATGTATAACCATCACACAATTCTACACGTTTTCTGGTTTTCTCCGGCAGAGCTATAAGACCCTATGCATTGCTTCCTCTCGAGGTTTATGGATTTTCAACTCAATGAGGACATTAAGTTGATCTTCTTCTCATTTCCATATGCATACATATCGCCCACGAAAAAGTAAATCTAATCATTGGGTTAATGTGTTATCAAGATTGTCAACTTCTTCTTTTCCTCAAACGTATGTTTTAACACATTTTATAAAGCTGATGTCATGCACATTTAAAGCCATGCAACTCACCCGTGCAAATTATTTTGAAAATCAGCACATCATATTGATTTAAAATAAGGTTTTCAAACCATTCATTTTTAACATCACGATATAATTTGAAAACATAATTTTTTTTTATGAAACACCATTCGTTTCACATCAAAACAACATCCATTTAATCACTTCAATCCACAATCAAAATTCTAAGCTTAACCAGAACTAAAGACATAATTGAAATCTATCTCTACTTAAATAATGCAATAAAACTAAATTAACTATTATAAATGTAAGATTTACTTACTACTTGAAGGTTCCTCCTCGCCACGAAATTTTCTCCTTAAAGAACTGATTTTTAGTCCTTTAGAATTGCCTTACTAAGCTGAGTAACTTTTCTTTTATGAGCAAGTTTAAACTCTAACTTTTTATCTCTTCTTTCTCTTTTTTTCTTCTTCTCATTTTTTTTCTTCTTTCTCCTTTTCTTTCTTCTCCCCTCTCAGATTTTGCAAGAAATATGGCTGATCTTCGGCCCTTAAACAAGTTTCTAGAGAGATCTAAGGGCAAAAATACATTTTTGTCCAATCTATCCATTAAAATATATTATTTTACTTTTCTTTACATGGTTTATTACAAAAATACCATGATTAATTATCTTTTACTCATGCTTAGCTTAAACTAACTTATTTAGATTTAGTTCTAAGCTAATCACCAAAATTAACTTAATTAATCATAATTACTCACTAATTACACCTTAACGACATTATTAGTCACTAATTCTAGAGTGACTGTTGTCAACACCTCAATGGTTGTCCAATTAAATACATGGTCACATACTCTAAGATGTTATAAACATTTTTCCTTCAATAACCTTCTCCAAATTCTCACTCTAAGATGTAGTTTAAGGCAATTTGCCAAAATAGTACAGTTTAAAACGTAAATTTTATCCATCAAATGTAAAGGGTAATCACTTTTGCTACATACATCCAAATTCTTTAATTGTCAGGTCATTCTTTTCTTCTACATACATAGTTTAAGACTGTTAAATTTCATAGTAATTCAATTATCATAGTAAAAGTTATTACACTTACAATCAAGTATGTTTCAACAAAACAATTTCATTCTTAGCATTCTTGAGAACTTTGTATCATTTTTTCAATACAACTTCCATAACTTATATTCATATATCATTCATGATAAGTATCCACAATACATTATTGTAGATAGAATATTAAAAATTCAAACCATTAAATCCGCAGAGCAACCCCCACTATGAGTGGCGCCCATTGTGGGGCGAACCTTTTGCAATGGTGAAGGGGCAAGAGATACTGGCGAGAGAAGATCAGAGAAATGAAGGTGGGATCATTTTTCGTCACGACAGAAGACGAACAGTCCACCACGATAGGAATTCTCGACCTCCGATTGTTGGAGAGATCAAGTTTGGGAAAGGGAAGAGAACGGTACTTTTGAATTCTCTACCTTTGAACCTTTTTGGATTTCAGCAATGGGATGTTGGAGTATTTCTTGGTTGTGCAACAAAGAACCAGCCAATATGCTTGGGTGGGGAAGACAAAAAGAGAAGACCTTGGCAGTTAGGGTTTACCCAACTCACTCAAGGTAGCATCCAAAAATTGTGGGGCTGGGCTGCGGATTTGATTATTAAGAGTTATCTTCCCCTGGCCGGAAATGGAAAGTGGCAAAGGAAGAATGGGCTAAGGAATTAATCAATGAACTGGGCTATTTTCCACTAAGCTAAACTAAAAGCATGGTGAAGGAGATTGAAATGGGCTTGATTGAAAAATTAAAGAAAGGTGGGTTTAGACAAATGTGAAGGAAAATAGTTGCATGGGTTGGATTGAGACAATAGTGAAGGAGGAGGATTCTCTAATGGGCTGGGTTGAAAATTTTGGGGAGAAGAATTCTTTTTATGTAGGTGGAATTGAAACAATTTAATCTATACAAAGAAAAGTTTGGGTTTTGAATGAGGTCATTTGGATTACGAAGGCCAACATACATTATCTTATAAATTTGAAGTCGGATCACTTAGTTGGATGGACCAGAAACTATTTTGATGGACCTTGAAAAAGTCGGACGACTTACAACCTTGAAGACAACGTCGGTTTTCAGAGGAAAAGTAATGTTAAGAATATATTGGAGGAGTAATTTAGGTATTTAGTTAAGTTAGTTTATTATAAGTAAATGAGAATAGAGAGCAGAGAGTATAGAGTAGCTTATGAATATTGATGAATTGTTTTCTTCGTTTTTAGGGTTTTGCCAAGCGAGTAGCTCGTGGTTGTTTAAAGGTCAGAGTTCCACCGAATTGTGTCTTTCTATTTTTTGTTTTGAACTACTTAAGGCAATGAGATCGTTTACTTCTCATCATAACTAAAACAATCCAATCTATACAAAGAAAAATGGTGGGCTGAGCTTTGAATGGGGTCATTTCGACAATATAGGTCAACATGCCTTATTTTATGGTTTTGAAGTCGGATCACCTAATGGGATGGACCCGAAAATATTTTGAATGGACCTTGGAGAAGTCGGACGACTCACGACCTTGAGGACAATATTGATTTTAAAGGGGGAGAGTAATGTTAGAAATATATTAGATGAGATAATTTAAGTATTTTAATTAGATTAGTTTATTATAAATAAATGAGAAGGGAGAGTAGAGAGTAGCTTATGAATATTGATGAATTATTATCTTAGTTTTTAGGATTTTACTGAGCTAGGAGATCGTGGTTATTTCTGGGCCGGAGTTTCGTTGGATTCTAACTTTCTATTTTCCGTTTTATTTGTTCTTTTGGGACTACTTAATGCAATGAAATTGATGATCATCAAAGAGCCACCCTGTTCACCACATCAATATGAGGTGCAAACTAATCTATAATTCTTGATAATGTGGGAAAGCTTACTAGACTAAAAGTCATGCTGGCAAAGAATTTGAAAAAAAAAAGACCTTGTACCACCAGATACATTTTTCGCATGGAAAATTGCATACTCTTAAGGAAATTTATCTCCATGCCTCAAAGAAAGGACACTTTGGACTCACTAAATGAAGTGGGGATGCTCAGATATAAACATAATGATCCTACATACAAGAATCACAGAATTGGCCCAACAACAGGCCGTCTAACAATTAGCAAATAAATGTACCAGAAACTAGTTAGAAGGTTGTATACTTATCCCATGCTGGTTTGATATAGCTTATGCTGCATGTTTACTAAGTTTCTAGATGCCTTCAACACAACAAGTTTACCTATATGCGCACTTTGAAATCCTAAAATACTCGAAGAATTTGCAGAAAATGGTCTAATATTGACAACATGACAAACTTAAGGTTTAAGATTGTTCGGGTATATATGAAATTAACCTCTGTATATCATGCACCGATGGATGAAAATCTAGTTGTAGAGAACTAATGACTCAAGAACTATTGCGAGAAATATTACAAGAGTTGAGTATTTAGTTCAACGTTTGACATATGCAAATTCTTACGCTGGGTTAGAAGGTTATGTACTTATCCCATGCTGGGTTTGACATTGCTTATGCTGCATGTGTAGTAAGTTTCTAGATGCCCTTGGCACAACAAGATTGCTTGTATGCCCTTTGAAATCCTAAAATGCTTAAAGAATTCAGCAAAAATGTTTTAAATATTAAGAAATGACAACTTTAGGGCTTAAGGTGTTAGTCAATGTAAATTTACTTACGTATATTATGCACCGATCGATGAAAATCTAGTTGAAGAGAACTAAGGACTCGAGAACTACTACGAGAAATATTACAAGAGTTGAGTATTTAGTTCGTAGTTGGACATATGCAAAATTCTATAGTTAAGAAACATTGCAGAAGACCCATAGCTAAAATAAGTTGGCTCGATGTTACTTTATTGGGAGAATAATATTACAATTTGGATATGACACAAGGAATAGATCAACGCTTCATCAAAGAAAAAATTGATAATGCTCTGATAGGAAATAGTTAAATGGGTCATTTGAGAAATATGATTAAGGATAGTTTATTATAAATAGAAAGGAAGGGGAGTGAGTTGGGGATGCTAATGAATATGTTATCTTAGTAATTAGGGTTTCCGAATCAAGCATGATGACTTAGATTTGTGGCTAGTATTTAGGACTGTTGTTATTTCTTTCAACTTTTTATTTTGTAATGAACTTTGATCTTCATCAAAGGTATCAGATCCAAGTTTAAACTCAAACCCTACTGACAGAACACGATTTATTAACCCTGGAATAATAAACTTGCACTTCATTATTATGGTCTATCTAAAGTTATCGTTAAATCGGGCGGCATGCCTTACAAACTCAAGCTACCAGATGGTTTAAGAATTCAACCGGTCTTTTGTGTCTCTAAACTCAAGGTTGTGGGGTGTCATTTCCCATCTCCAATTCCGCTTATTCTTGAAGGTGTGGATTCAGACACTAAGGCCCTCTTTCTTGAAAAAAAAATTTAGTTGGTGTCTTTGACTACATTATGAGGATGTTTTAGTCAAATGGTGTCATCATCCAGAGAAAGAGGCTACGAGGGAATCAGTGTCAAGCTTGAAGATCCGCTATCCAACTTTCGACCTTGAGGATAAGATTGAACTTGAAGGGGGGAGTAATGATGCGGCAACTTCGCAAAGAAAGGGTTATTTGGTAAATTTTACAATAGGAAGGGAAATTATTAGTGTTAGTGGAAGTTGTATTTTGTGGGAGGTTTTTATCTTACAATGATTGACTGACAGGTAGTTACAAAGAATAGGAGGGAGTGATTCTATCAGGGGTTTAAGGGGGAGAAGAAGCATTTTATTATCTTGTCATTTTATGGACCGTTGTGCTCTTTTTGCTTGATTTCTTTTTGAATAGTAGTATTTCTGAGTCTGGTTTAGCTGGACTTGTGGTGAAGTTGTTTTACTGTTTGGAAGTGGTTTGTGTGTTGTATTCTCGCCCGTGCAGGGGACTGACATTCTTAATTAGGGACTTGGTATATTTGCAAGGAGTACATTATACACAAGTTGGACGTGGTTGATCCTTGTGACTCTGCGTGAGAATGAGTGTAAAAAAGTAGGGTTAGTTAGATTATACCTTATACGGAATTAGAGAGACTTTGATATTTCTAAGATTGTTATGAATTTCTCAATAGAAATATCAGTTGATTGATTTAATAAATTAGGGTATATGTTCATATCTTAGAAACTTCCAAGATACCTTCTCATCGGGAGTGCATTTTTTTAAGAAACTGCATATTTTGCTGTTGAATAGGAAGGTACAACTACCTTATAAAGACAATATTGTGAACACTAGTTTATCAGAAAGGGTATACCTTTGAAACTTAGGGAAATAAAATTAGCGAGTGTGAAAGATGTGGATTTGAACTTAAGGAACTCAACTAGTATGGAAGACATGATGTTAAAAGTGAACCTATGATTTTGTTGACAGCAAAGTCTAGTGCTTCTTTTATCTACATGTGTCCTTTTGTCTTGGGGATTTTGCTTCTCTTATGGTTTAGATGGTCATAAGATTGATTCTCAATCATGTATGTGATAGGCTTATTGTGACTAAGGAAAATTGTTTTTTTAGTTGTTTCCTAGTTCACCTTGATTCATCTAAACATTTTTGCGATCTTAGGTGAGAGTTGCTCTGTAGAAAAAGAGCTTGAACCCACTACTGCAGCAAATGCTGTATATCAAGACAAGACCAATATTCTTTTCTCGGTAAGAGGTGATTATGCAGATAAAAAATTGAAGAACTTTTGGTTTCAGTCTCTGATATTTTTTATTTTTAGCACTCTTAATGTTCTATTTTATTTTTCTTTCCAGGGTACAGTTGTAGTTGCTGGTAGGGCAAGGGCTACCGTTGTAGGCGTGGGGGCTAATACTGCCATGGGCAGCATACGAGATTCCATGTTACAAACAGCAGATGTAAGAAATAGATGTTACTCTCTTCTGTCTGATTTATTTTGTTTTGACCCTCACTTTACTGTATTTTGTTTTCATTTATGCAAGCATGGGCTCTTTCTCTTCAGCTCAAAATTGAAAAATAAAAATACTTTTGATGCTACAAGCATCAAATTTCAGCTTCACTGTACCATACTAATATTTTTTTTTTCTAGAAATATTCTTCTTCTAAAATTTGAATGCCTGACTCCATTGTTATCGTGGGTAATTTATGTGGTTGTTCAAGAATTTTTTCATAATTTTTTATATCTTGCACCGACTATAGAGTGGAATGTTGTAGATAAGTATTCAGTGTCTTTAAGCTTAGTCTGTTATGTTCAATTGGTGCCAAGGAGAGGAAGTTACAGTATCTTCCCGCTGCTATACATATTCTTCTGAACTTTTACTCATTATTTGAAGTATTCTAATATTGTTTAACCACAGGAGGTGACACCATTGAAGAAGAAGCTAGATGAGTTTGGTACTTTTTTAGCCAAGGTGATTTAGACTTTCTCTGATATAATTTACATAGTAACATAAATTAAACCAGACATAACTAATATTCATCTTTTGGTTTAAGGAAAAACTTTGATTATTTGTAAATGGTGAAAATGTGAAAACATGTCTGCCCTTGGAATTTTCTCATAGCCTAACTGGTGATTTTAAGAGGGAGTTTTCGATTGTTCATGGTAGGGATTTATAGAGAGGCGTGGGCATAGTTCAGTTCGGGTTTGGGACCCAACAAAACCAAATTTTTTGGTTTTCGATTTTTCTCATTGTCTAATTCTGTTCGATTCAGGTCAATTCAGATATAGGAGAACTCTATATTGGAGAAATTAAAAGTATTAGAGAAATATGTATTTATAGAAGAAGAAGAAATTTTATATGAAAAAATCAAGGAAGAGATATAACTTCAATGCAAAAACCAATTGAAATCCACCTAAAAAGTAAAACTTTACCCTTGCTAGTGGTTTAAGGCAATCTGAACTAACCAAAATGAAAAGTTAAATTAATCTAACAACTCAATTAGAACAGTAAAATTACGATAACAAAGAAAGAACCAACCATTAAGTCTTTAGAATCAATATTTTCATATTTTCTTAGCACCCAAACTGATAATAAAAAAGACCACCAAAAATCAAATTTGTTTTTTTTTTCGAAATCAAACAAAGAACCAAATAAAACCAGTTTCAAATAGTCTTATGAGAAAACAATCAATCAAAATATCAAACCTTTCCACCAAGATAAATCTTCTCCACATCGATAGAGACGTCGTTGTTCGTCTCTCCGATGGCCATAGCCCTATGTCGTTGATAGCTCAAACCCTTCTTCCCACCTTCTCTCTCTCTCTCTCAAACCCTCCGTCATCGAAAGCTCAATCATGTGTCTTGCAAGGCTCAGGAATCGATAGTCAACAGCCTCAATTTTAGTTTGGGATTATTGAACCGTGATTTGCAATTTGTTCACAGCTAAAGCTATGGACAGAGGCCTGGGTTTTGAGTTCTGAGTCCTTTCAGTTTCGAGTTGAACCTGAACCAAATTTGAGACTATAAAACCCCACCTGACCCAAATGCAAAATTCTTTGCATAAAAGCGGACCGAACCGACTCAAAAGCCTCGGTTCGGTTCAGGACCCACGGGTTTGTTCTGTATTTAATTATTATTATTTGTAAATATAGAAATCTTTTCGTCTACTGTATTAGCTTTTTATTAGTCTTGTCTTTTATTTGTAATGCATGAGGGTAGTAACTAATGCTTCTCATTAGTGCATTTGTTGTTGTTTATTTTTATAGGTCATTGCTGGAATATGTCTACTGGTATGGATAGTAAACATTGGTCACTTTCATGACCCTTCTCATGGAGGGTTCATACGTGGTGCAATTCATTACTTTAAGGTATTTTTACTTGTGCGTGCATTTGTTATTTTTTCACAAAATACATTATTAGTATATCTTCACTTTATTGGTATTTATAGATATATTTGTGTCAAATTGGATTGTTGGATTCGTACTTATTTTAGTAATTTCGTATTTCATTGTATGATTATGGTTTCAGATTTTGATGCAATTTTCTTCAGATTATTTCATAGTTATTGATTTCATGTTTTTTTTCACTTGAAAGATAAAGTGAGATGCGGCTTTCTTGTTTTAGAATAGGTTAAAGAGCTCCAGGCTAGTTTCAGTTCAGAACATTTTCCTATCTCATTAAATAATTATCTTACCTACTTGTAGGCTCTTTTTTTTTTTCAACAAGAAAAGCTGCCTGGACTTATCACTAATAATAAATTATATGCTGTGAACTTCGACTAGCATGTATTTTTTTTATCTTCAATAATAAAAAAATTGTCTAAAAGAAGAAAAATTTTCAGAGTGGGGGCTTCCCTTCCATCTCTCTTCTGAATACTCTCATGCTTAATATAAATTGTTTCTTATAAAGAAAAATCATTTCCTTTGGATGAAAAATCTGTAGTTAAACTAGTGCATTTTCACAAGCATTAGGACTTTTATACGTTTTCATGTTTTGATGCTTTGTGAAAACTGATAATGTTGCGACCAATATGCTGGCACAATATCTTTTTGGTCATGATGAATTTAGTTCTACTCGTCTCCTGAAGACCTTCCCCCTTGCCAATCTAGATTGCAGTTGCCCTTGCAGTTGCAGCAATACCTGAAGGACTCCCTGCTGTTGTTACAACGTAAGTGCTTTTTGCTTGGTACTTCCATTCCAATCACTTTTGATGACACAATCTGATTGCTTCACAGTAGGCCCACACACCACATCAGAGGTTTGCTTCATTTAGTTTTATCTCTAGAGATAATGCAGCTTCATGCTATGGACACAAACGCTTACATTCTTAACAACTGTTGGGGTGATTAGAATTTTTAATACCAAGCGTGAAAATTATTCATACATAAACATGTTTGTCACATTGTGTATGATCATTAGGTTATGAGAAAATATGTGGTATGACCTAACAAATGACAAAGAGACTCTAGAAAATTTTCGTAGAAGAAACCGAAAATTTACTAACCCTTCAAGCTAATAAAGGAGGCTCGTACTTCCCCTTCTTTCCACTAACAATTTTCTTGATACCACTTCCCCACTCAAAATTCTGTTTTATTCTCACTAACTCTGGCCAAGTCATCCTCATGCATTCCTTGCACCTTCTTGCTAGTTGTTCCTTCCTTCTGCCTTATAGAACATATTTTCCAAATTAGAGGTTTATCAACATTTTTCTCCCAAAAGACACCTTGTCCTCGAGAGGGAAATCTAGAAATTGCTTAGCAATGGTATTGAGGGTTCCCATAATTTGTCGGAGTTGGGCAAACCCTTCCAATGAACAAGAACCTTGTGTTGACAAGATGGATCCCCAGATTTAAGTTGCAATTCTAGGATATTGTCCAAAAACTGCATAGAAGGGTGTAGTATCGGTAGAAGAATAAAATGACGTGCTGTACTAGTACTCCGCCCAAGGCAGCTGCTTTGCCCACTAGTTGGGTTGAGATGAAATGAAATAACGAAAGTACGTCTCTAAGCATCGGTTGACAACTTCTGTTTATCCATTAGATTAGGGGTGGTAGGCGTTGTTGTGTTTGAGAGAAGTACCTTGGAATTTGAATAACTCCGCCCAAAAATGGCTAGTGAAAACTTTGTCAATATCCAAAACTATAGACTGTGGAATGCCATGGAGTCGCACCACCATGTTAGTGAAGACTTCAGCTGTTTTAGGTGCAGTGAATGGAGGATGGGTTAGGGGTAAGAAATGGGTGTACTTGCTTAGTCGGTCCACCACTATGAGAATAGAATTCAATCCTCGGGAGGGAGGCAGTCTCTGCGTGGAGTTATCTTCTCATACTTGATTTAGGATGGGTAGTGGTTGAAGCAAACTAACAAGGGACATCTTACTGTATTTATTGCATTGACACACAAAACATTTCGTGATATATCTAGCTACAGCTTTTTTTAAGTCCGGCTAGTAAAAATTAGCCATTACTCGCTTCATGTGTCTTTAATACCCCCAATTCCCACGCACAATTATCATGACATTCTTGAAGTACTATTTGAGGAGTTTTGCGGAAGCAACAACCGATTACGATTAAAAAGATGGACTTGTATGACATATATCCTTGTTTGCACATGGGAGCAACTTGAAGCTGGGTCATAATCTGCTGCAACTCGAGGTCATCCACAACAACCCCATCGATCTCCTCTAATCCCTGGTTGTGGACCTTTGAAAATGCCATTAAAATGGATGGAAGCAATATACTGGACAAGGAATTTGTTGCTAATTTTAGTTCCCGAGCTTATATTGAGTTACGAAGTTGTAGCCTAGCAACTTACTAAGCCATTTATGATATTCCAAATTGACCTCTCCATTTGCTCAAACAGATGTAAACTACGTTAGTCTGTCTGTACAATGAATCAGCGACCCAACCAATAGTGTCGCCACTTTCGAATTGCCAAAACAATGGCCATGAGTTCACGTTCGTACACATACTTCAATGCCTATTGGACCATGTCCATAATCTGAGGAAGAGCCACTAGTCAGAACAACCTGACCTCCACGTTGATCAGGGAATGGAGACCGTTTACAAATTGTCCCTCCTGTACAACTTCTAGAATGTTTGTCCTAGGTGACGTGAGTATCTTGAAATCTCGGCGATAATCTCTCATTGAGCCAACCTGGGTAAGGGCAAAAATGGTTCACTGACCGTCCATTCTTGCGAAGAACGAAACCGATCAAGTAGTAGTGTTCTAAACATTTCCCAGTGTATGATTGGTTCTCTAACTTTCTCCAACCACGCCAGGGCATTGCCCCCTAAGCAGACGAGCACTGCTTGCATTGGTTTAGCTTCCATGGGACAGTTCAGAGAAAAATATTGCTCCACTCAAAACAATTGATTATCGGGGTTGTCCCTTGAGAAGGCAGACATATCAAGCTTACGTGTGGAAGAGTCGCAGTAGCTGGAAGATGGGTGTTGATCACACATTTCATCCAAGGGTAGAGTTCAACTACTAGACTCAATCTTCAGTGGTCGTAACAATGCCTTCCCCTTGTGTTGGTAGTCTTCAACTTGTCGGAGTCGTTGATCCATGATGTCTAGAATAGCCCTTGCAGAGAATCAAAGACGCCACCCCATTGTAGAATCTTTTGTAGGTCGGCGCTTAATCCGACTATCTTCTTGTTCATCTTCTCAAGTCTTCTGTCATCGAGTGGCTGAGTCATTTCCTCGCTAGGATTGAAGGCTCTGATACCACATTAGTATGACCTAACAAATGTTAAAGAAATTCAAGAAAATTTTCATAGAAGAAACCGGAAATTTAGTGACCATTCAAGCTTATAATGGAGGCTTGTACTCTCCTATTTTCCACTAACAATTTTCTCGATACCACTTCCCCACTCAAAATTCTGTTTCATTCTCACTAACTCTAGACACGTCATCTTCACACATTTCTTGCACCTTCTTGCCAGCTGTCCCTTCGTGCTGCCTCTAGCTTTTACTTTCCAAATTGGAGGTTTATGAACATGGTTCACATTTTATTGTTCCTACTACTTATCAGTGGCATCTCCATGCACATAAACCAAACCTGGTAGTATCCATTTGCCTTTCATGTCTTAGACATTATATTTGATTATCAATATCTTCTCTTGATCTTATGTCTAGACTCGTGTATGATTTTCTGTCCTCATAATATTACATTTGCATCTATTAGTCAAAACACTATGCTGTGTTCTAAACTCCCAGTATACCTTACTTAATTGTAGTTACATTATTATATGCAACTATTTTATATGAAGTTTATACTGTTGACCCAAAAATGTGAGCCAATAATTGCTTACAGATGTAAAGTGTGGCTTTTTACTGTAAAACTTTTCACTTTTCTCTCCTATTACATCTTAGAGTTTCTCTTTTTTTAGATTTGAATTACCCAGTGAGCATGATATCATGCAGAACCACTATGAAACATTCCTAAAAAGGATGTAATTATTTATTGTTCCTACTACTTATCAGTGGCATTTTCAGGGGATGATTGATTTTTTTTTTCTTTTATTAGTTAAGAAAAACATATTGATGAATGAAATGTACAAATTTCAGAAAATGCGACTTAGGTATTGTGTCCATAAAACTCATACATATTTAATGTCATGCCTCTTTCTAGGTGTTTGGCTCTTGGAACCAAACGAATGGCTCGGATGAATGCAATTGTAAGATCTTTGCCATCTGTGGAGACATTAGGCTGTACTACTGTAATATGCAGTGACAAAACTGGAACTTTGACTACCAATATGATATCTGTTTCCAAGGTGATAATTCATTGCAGTTGACTCTGAATGATTATTTTGTTTCTGCTTTATACAGATTACTTGATAAATAATGAGTACTAAAAGAAAAAATAATGGCGGTGAGAGATAGACTTAAACCAGGGCCAAAAATAAAAATGGTGAGATTCAGACTGCCTTTTCAAAGAGTTCCATTGAGTGACCCAAGCATTTAATGTTAACCCCATTTGTTTTTTCATCATCAAAATACTTTCATTACGCATGTCATTATTTGTTTTTTCCATGTACAGGCGTCTTATAGTTTTTTATTATTTTAGTTGGCTTTTATTCTAAATCTCACTTTCTCTGCTGCTTTCTCACTTTACACATGGACACAGTGCACACGTCCCTTTTAAGAAAATACCACTCACTTTCTCTGCTGCTTTCTCACTTTACACATTGACACCGTGCACACGTCCCTTTTGAGAAAATACCACGTTGATAGTCTCAAGCTCCCTGTGGGATCTAGTGAAGTTTGTATATAATAATAATAACAATAATAACAACAACAATAATGTCAATAATAATAAAAAAAAAATACTTGAAATAGTGACTAATTGTTTTTGGTAGTAATGATATTAGTACTACCCTCTGCAATGTTTTCTCTCCAGCTATGTGTGGTTCATTCTGTTATGCGTGGCCCTTTAATTGATGAATACAGCATCAGCGGTACTACATATGCACCTGAAGGCATTATATATGACAGCACAGGGATTCAGGTGATCATTTTATTTTGTTGATTCACCATAAGCCATGATAACTATGTTTAAAATAATAGAAAAATAGATCTTCTCACTAAAAAAATTAATAAATTAATGAACATTTAACATGTCATTATAGCTGCTTGCCAGTTATAAGAAGATTCAGGAGCTGCTGGAGAACATAATGTTGTTGAAAAGTATTGTTTGGATGACTATTAATTTGAATTTGAGATACGGCTGTTGTATTTTTTGTCTGCTTTGGCCCCTTACTAATGTTAAGACATTAGTGACCTCCTATTTGGCCATATATGTGTTGATGTTATTTTCTTCTGCAGGTGGAATTTCCAGCTCAGTTATCTTGTCTTCTACATATGGCTATGTGCTCAGCCCTGTGCAATGAGTCTGTATTGCAATATAATCCTGACAAGGGTACCTATGAAAAGATTGGCGAATCTACTGAAGTGGCCCTACGTGTTCTGGCAGAGAAGGTTTTATTTGTCTTATATAGCAGCTATAATTAGCTTTTTTTTTCTCTTTTTTTCAAACCTTTTGGGTAAACATATATTAACTATATTTTCAGGTGGGTCTTCCTGGTTTTGACTCAATGCCTTCATCTTTGAATATGCTAAGCAAACATGAACGAGCTTCCTACTGCAACCACCATTGGGAAAGTCAATTCAAAAAGGTTAGATGTTGAAAGTTGGTACTCTTAATTATTATTGCAAAATTGGCATTCTTTCCCTTGTATGGCCCGGCATTTTAAGTTTTATGTCAGAAGCTGTTGAGTTGCAAATGTACAGTATACTGAAGTTAGCTAGAAGATGTTCAATACTACAAGCTGATGAGTTGATTTTGTTGACTGCATCACTTCTTAATTTTTTTCATACATGAGTTGCCATTTGTTTTACCTATTTTGTTATTGCGAAAATGCTGCTCAAGTTACTTTAAAATTTACTCTTGTCCCATTATCAAAGTTGTTCTTTTTCCCTTCAACGACTCATTCTGCTAAAGTAGATTTTGTACTTGAAAAATAGTATTCAACATGTTTGATTGTGTGGCCAATTTAACAGTTTATTGTCTTGGAGTTGTTTTAAGGTATTTGCAGTGTTTAATTTTTATCTGTTTCCTTATTAATGAACTTGGTGGTGGACAGATTTCAATATTGGACTTTACTCGTGATCGTAAAATGATGAGTGTTCTATGTAGCAGAAATCAGCTACAGATATTATTTGCAAAAGGTGCTCCTGAGAGTATCATTTCTAGATGTTCTTATATACTTTGCAATGAAGATGGTTCCATTTCACCTCTAACTTCCAATATTCAAGCTGAGCTAGAGTCAAAGTTTCAAAGGTTAGATTTAATAAGACACATATCTGGGTATCATTCTATTCGTCTTACGCATTATAAGTTCACCCCACTGTTTTTATTGTCAAGTTTGTTTGTCTTATATTATGCTTTTATGCGAGTTTGCTTTTAATAGCTTAATGCCTTTGGTATTATAAGGATGGTAGAATGGGTCAACCTCAAGTTACAATTATTTAGGTTATCTTTTGAAATCTGTCTTATGAATACATAAGTAGGTCATTTGCTATGTCTATCCGGGTTAAAATTCGATCTTCCTTTGTACCTATAGAAATCATTGTCTTTGAATCAATTATGTAATGCTTCAAATTAGAGTGTTACAAATGGTTCAAAACTGTAGGCTTCTTGGTCTGATTTATTCTCTAGAATGGTGGTCAATTTTTTTTTTTTAAATAAACGATCCATGAAAGAAAGAAAATACAAGAGAATATCGGGAAAAGAACTTTTCTTGAAAAAGTGTAAAGGATTACACTTAATTTGTTGTAATTTCTCCTTGATTAAAAAAACCACGTTAAAATAAATTCTAAAAAACTTAAAATTATAAGATCGTTTAATATTAATAAAATTAATGTTGTTTCAAATATCAATAATTAATTCTTTGTTCTCAAAGAGAATAATATTACAGTGAAGCTAACTTCTGATTTTTGGACATTTCTTCCCTATTAAAAATCTTTGCAAAAATGTCAGAGTACACTCTCACAATATGATAGAAGAGGAAGAAAAAGTGCATGCAAGTACTTCTAATAAGCTCATAATTAATTATCTGGATGAATATTTTAATGAAAATTTTAATTCTTAACTTTATTGAATTTCATCTTCTTCTTTTTTGGAAATGAAATGTTAATTGTGAAAAATTGAATATATCTCATGGACAATTTTATAAATGAAAATACTGCGTAATATATTATCTTATTTTATCTAGATTGGGAAAGTAATGGTTGGAAATTTCATGTTAAGATAATTCTAATGGTTATTGAATCTTCTGAACAATTTAGAACATTTGTAACGGAGGTCGTCAAGCTACCAAACATGTTTTCCCAGTCAAACTTCCCTACAGTCTCTTCAAATTGCTTAGTTGTGAGTCCCTTGGTAAGAATGTTGCCAGTTATCTTTTAAATGAGAAAGTCTAATTTGTGCAAAAATGAATTGAATTAGGATTGGTGATTATGGATCCAAATTCAATCCTTAATTATTGGAAATTTTATGTTTTAATTGTTTCTAATGGTTATTCAATATTCAACATAAGACTTCTCGAACGTAAAATATGATCTATTGGAGTACTAGTTTGCTTGCATGTTGTCTTACCAGTTTTTCTAGGTATTTAAATTTTTTTGTTTGGATATAAAAATTGCTTATTTAGAGTATGCTACTTCAATTCCATAATCTTCCTAGTGTCTTGATTTTGAACTCCTTTGCTTGATGTGTACTCCAATTTGTAGTTCATTGTCATCATTCCTTATTATATTATAATGTTATTAACGTATACCAGAAGAGTTTTCTCTTCTTGAATATGAATGTATGATAAATAGTATATGATTCTCGTAGCATGTTGATATCTCATGGTAGTTATAACTTTTGTAAATCTTCTAAATTAATCTCCTAGTGATTGTTTGAGTCCACGTAAGGCTTTTTTTCAACTTACACAGAATTTGTATCAAGTCATTTCCATAAAGTAGTGGAACTTGTATATAAATTTTTTTTTCTAATTCTGCAAGAAAAATGCTTTCATTGTAGATCCCAACCAAAAATTGCTGCCAAAGATAATTAATATTCTAGTTGTATTCATTTTTGCAATTGAAACAAAAATGTATAAATAATTAATTTCATATGTTTGAGTATAGCTCCTGGCAACCTTAGCAAGTTCCGAATTTTATAATTTTTAGTGCTTTTATTTCTAAATTCATAGCTTATTTCCATTCTCCCTTAGATATCCTTTCTGATAAAGTTGTAGGAATGATAATAATACTTATGCGTACAAGAAAGGTTTTTATGTGATGGTGAAATTTTTTTAATGATAAGAAATTTTAAAGAAGATAGAGAGGTTGTACGGTGCACTCATGAGTTCCTTTCCAAAGGACAATAAGGTCATAGTCACTATTGTCATGATCTAGAGGTAAGATAATAGAAACGCCAAGTCAAACGACTTAATCTTCGTCGAGAATCTTATCGTTTAGCACAATACTTGATTAGAAGACTTGAATACAAATCAAAGTCATAGCTTACACCGGATAGTTCTAGGCCAACGCAGTGATTACGAAAATAATAGTCCAGTAGATAAATTAATAGTGCAACAAAGTCCAAGCATTCAGTATCAAATGTTAATATTCTTATACAGATCCAAATAAAAATAAGTTCTCATCAGGAAACTAAATAAACAATCAACAAATAAAATAGATAAACTGGGGGAACCACCTTTGAGCTCCAACTACTAACTGCTTTTGTTCATGTCTGAAAATGGGTTATTCAGGTAAGTGGCTAACTTAGTAGAAATTTGTACCGAATAGAATGCATGTCAAACATGTTTTATTCTTTCATTTCAAGCCATTATCAAACTACATGAGTTTACAAATATATTTTTAAAAGAATCTTTTGTCATCATTTTAAGAAAATATGATCAATGAGCAACCAATGAGGTAATATTCAAAACGTCGATGTATACATAGACAATTATATTAAAATAGGTCATTATCATACATATCATTTAAAATCATTCTTAGTGAAAAAAGAGGATAACTGAAAGACTCTTTCGACTCACTATTAAAGAAAGACAGCGATCTGATGATCCAATGGCACCTTATGAGTCAAAAGTAAGTAAAAACAACGACAATTTGAAGATTCAGCTATGTCACCCTAAGTGGCCAGTGAACAATGGTCAACGAAGACATCATCATTAAATTATAATTAACAAATATACCCTTATCAGGATTAAGGATTCGAAACTCAATGAGTGCATTATCACTAACTTATTATCTATTTTTGTAATGCGCAAACAAAATATTTTCATGCAGTAAAAGATGTGTTGGGATAACCTTGATATGTTTAGGGCAAAAGTCGACTGGACCAATCGACTTGTCCTACAAGGAGTCGACACTTTGATGTGTCAATAAACCTCTAGCATGGGTTGACACTTGGAAGTGTTGACCAACCTCTCAAGAGGTCGACACTTTGAAGTGTTGACGGGCCTCTTAGCGGTCAAAACCTTCGCAATTTCCAACAGTAAGAATGGCGAACATCATTTCCATCAATTTTAGTCTCAATTAGTTTAGAACCCTGCATACAATATTTATCTGTCAAAATAACTTAGTAATAACCAAAAGATTTGAGTTTCTAAACTCGAATATGAAACTAATGTAAACCCTAAATTTCAAACGCTAAGACAGAGGGAGAGAATGACTTACCTGCGAATATCATTGTTGAAACTTGAAGGAAACGACGCTGAACACTTCAATTAGACAAAACTCAGAATCACCCCCCCCCCCCCCTCTCTCTCTCTCTCTCTCTCTCTCTCTCTCTCTCTCTCTCACTCTCTCTCATGGCACTACGCTAAAACTAAGAGGGGTTTACTCTTCTGTAAAAGAAAGAAATTAATTTTTTTTATTTATTTTAAAGTTTACTTTAATTATTTAATATATATAATAATACATAATATATTAAATAAAAAAATTTTCTCAACCCGAGGAAAATCAAATTTTTTCAAAACTTAGCCGGGATAAATTCTCTAATTTTTTATTATGCGGTAACTTTCCAAATTATAGATTTGATCAATTTATCACAATCCTACGTGGCTTAACGTTAAGCAATTACAAAAATTCAAGTCAACGCAAAATACTTTGTCCATGAATAATGCAAAATTTATGGTCAGTTGAATGATTTGACTAGTATAGAATCAGGCTCAACTTTTTTATTCCTTGATATATATGTCCTCCTTTCATGTTCTCAAGAGTATGACAATAATATCGGATATTGGAACTGACTTTGGTAAGAGAGATGGAGATGATGCAGATAGTGAAGAATTATGCGGACTCAAAAGGGGTATAGGATCAAGCAAATCCTTCTCGTCATCTTCCATTGTAAAGTTCTCCCCTAAAGATAAGAGGTTTTATAGTAAGATTCTTATTCACTTAGTAACATCAACAGTGAGAAAAATTTCATTAGTGTGGATGGAAGCAAAATAGCCTTTTTGAGCAGAAAGTAACTTACAAAGACACTTTAGAGCTCTTGGGTCTAGCTTTGCCTTATTTTGATTATGCACATAGGCAAAAGCAACACACTCCAATATTATAAGAGTAAGAGGATTGATCGTATTTATGGTAGGATAGGATGTAGACAGCTTTTCAATTGGACTCTTGAATCCCAAAATCCTTGAGGATGAACAATTTGATAATGCGTGCAGCTGTAAGGACACTTGCCCCAGATAAATTTATGTACATTTTTGTAAAATATAAAAGCTTGGTTTGACTCAATCAAGGGACAATTCTATTTTGTTTTGGAATCTAAACATAAGATGCTTCATGTACCATGCCTGCCTTCTAAAACAAAGAGTTTAAGACTTGATTGATGTAATTTTAAGGCACGTGGACGTTTCAGTTTTAGTTGGATTAAAGTGAGGAATTTGAACTTAACATTTCCTACATTGGTATCATGTTAGCAACTATTGATGTTAGAACCTTGAATTATTTAATTGATATTAAGCTAATCATTTAGATTGTCTTTTAACAGATTTATAAATCTTCTTTATTGAATGAACACATATTATGGTCAGTTTTGCAGGAAAAGAAACTCTAAGATGCCTGGCTTTGGCTTTGAAGTGGATGCCTACGGATCAACAGAGTTTGTCTATTGATGACGAGAAAGAACTTACATTCATTGGGTTGGTATGCTTTCTTTTCAAATGAGAAAGCAATGTTTGTTTCCAGTGTGTTTATATGGTCTCCATCGACTCTATTTTCTAATTGATAACTTATACTTCTAGTAGCTGCCATTGGATTTCTGAGGCTAAATACATTCTTGGAGAGGAATTTATTGCTGCTTAGTAATAACATTTTCTCAAGTGAAGATACTTTTGTCTCGAGTGAAGTCACATACATATTCATGATGAAGGAGTAGATATTGAAGTATTTCACTTTTATCAACTAAAAAGATGGGCCACAATTCCAAATTTTGAAGTGTAATGGAATATTTGTTCACCTACGGTTTTGTTAGAGGAAAGATATAAAAAGATGAAGTTTATTTGGTGATTTGGTATTTTAATTATTTTTTGAGCTACTTGGCTTCACAATCAGGTTCTCTTTATACACAATTTGTGAATAATGACTCATGGTATAAAATTTTAAAAGCAACTTTTTTAGTTTAATTCTCTTTGATTCCAAGGAAATTGTTTTTTTCTGATTGTTGTCTTAGAAGGGTTTTGACTGGGGGGAGCTCTTTCCCTCTCGTGCTTTTACTATTATATCTTTTTATATAAATTATTTTTTTAATATATATATTTATTATGGCCATTGATATTTTATAGTTGGAGTTATCTTTTTATTATTGTTCTCTCTAATTGAAAAGAAATTGATTTAAATGTAAGATTTTTTTTCTTGAGAAGGATTCTTTCCTTCCCTTCTTTTGTAATTTTTCACTATCAATATATTTTGTTTTTTAAAAAAACAAAGATTTTTTCTTGAAATGGCTTCATGTTTTCACTTGTGTAATTTTGTTATGATTCTGCATGATGGATTTTCTTGATAGCACCATTAGAGGTGTCTGTTGATTAAACAAGTAGGAGCCACAAAAGAGTATGTAAGTTGAGCTGCTGATTGGCCACTTAAATTAGCTCTTACTCTTGTATCACTAAGCATTGCAATTTAAGTGTGGCGGTTTCTTATTGAAAGAAAGGAAGTTTGATGGTGGCTACAGAAGTTCGAGTTTGTTTAATTTGATCTACACGTACTTGGCTAGAATACTAAAAATATTTACTAAGCATTGCAATTTAAGTGTGGCGGTTGCTTATTGAAAGAAAGGAAGTTTGATGGTGGCTACAGAAGTTCGAGTTTGTTTCATTTGATCTACAAGTAGTTGGCTAGAATACTAAAAATATTTATTTGATTCAATGTTGAAAGTAGAGATCATTTTCATGAAAGCATGAAATTTCATGATGATTTCATCATTCTCACCTTCTTGCATATTCCACGTACACTAGTTATACATAGTGATTTTCACTTTTATTGTCCGATTCCAAAACAAGGACAAATTTCCCATTTAGCATAATTTTGTTGAAGCATATTTCACTGGGGCAATATTGATCCAATAGGTATTAGTATTTTTGACATATTTTCATGTTGCCTTTGCCCGTAGAATTTTTGATCAATTAGCTCCACCTTCCAACCTTTGTTTTTTTTTTTTAACTGATTCCTCTTTAAAAGGTTGGAATGCTTGATCCACCGAGAGAGGAAGTCAGAAGTGCTATGCTTTCATGCATGACTGCTGGTATACGTGTTATAGTGGTCACTGGTGATAACAAGGTTATTTAAATCACGATAAGTTTTTTTATTGTATCTTGTATAGTTTAATCTATAGGTAATTAGCGTATAGCCTTATTAATTGGAAATTGGTTTTCAGTCAACAGCTGAATCCATCTGCCGCCAGATTGGTGGTCCATTTGATCATATCAATCTTCCAGGACATTCTTATACTGCTTCTGAGTTCGAAGAACTACCTTCATTGCAGCAAACTGTGGCAGTGCAACATATGACCCTATTCAGCAGGTATTTTTCAGTGCCATTTGGTTCCTTTAGACTCGATGTATAATCCCACGCCATCCTTTTTCTTTTTGTTTTCTTTGTCGTATAAGATTTTTTATTAATTTTTTCCCAATACGAATGGTCTAACAGAGTTGAACCTTCTCATAAGAGGATGCTGGTTGAGGCTTTACAGCATCAAAATGAAGTGGTACGCATCTTATTTTTATATTAAGGATTACTGATTTATCGTAAATATGTTGTTAAGGAAAGAAATGAAGTGGATTAAGGAAAGAGAATGTCAGTGATTATTATCTCAAACCTAATGGTCCAATTCCTGGTACTGTAGAAGGAAGATCTGATCCTCTTTTGGAATCTCCAAATCATCCCTTTATCCTTGGCACTATGCATATATCCTTGGCACTCTTGTACATTATTTTAATTAATACAAATTCTCTCTTCTAAAGAATCGAAGCTATAAATATGTAAGTTATCATTTGAAATGAAGCAGAATTTGTTCTTGCAAACTGATATTGATGCAGTACATGACTCATAGTATATTGCTAGTCCATATTTTACTGATTTTGTTTTCATAAATTACTTAGTTTGAAATAATTATTCATTCTTTAAATTATATTATTTTCTTAAGTATTTATTTCCTTAGATTGTTATTTATAAATCTATTTAAAGCTCGATTGTAAGTTTTAAAGATATGCTTCGAATTCATACTTTGAAAATTATTTCTATGTTATTATTTATCTTTTTATTTTGATTACGAAATAAATATTCTCATAAACCAAATTGGTATGAGAATAAAGATTTTCACATCAGATTGATAACTAAAGATGGTTCTAGTGGGCAACTGACAAATCACCAACAATAAACAATGATTCAAAATAATTGATCAACAATTTAAAACAATTGATCAATGGATCAATGAGATTCACAAATACCTTAAGTAGGTGATGACTGCTACAGATATCGAAGGACGATGCAAACCCACAAAAAATAGATTGGAAACTAGTGCTTTCAATGAGGAAACAAATACAATGAACAATGGGAAACAAATGTCATCACGAACACTGCACGAAACTATAATACGATCAAAGATTGCAATAGGTAGCCTAGGGTTTGGCCAGTTATTGGACACAAGCCCGAACGGTGGACCATGACCTCTAGCCCTTGTTTATGATCAGTGGCAACCTCTTCCCAACTTAGAAAACCACTAACCAAAGAGAAATTGCACTTGGATAGCTAAAGATAGAAAAGATTCAAGCTTAAATTGTGCTTGGACAACACTGAAACTTGAAGGTCGTACCCTCGTCTGGGAACCCTCGGGCTTGGGAACCTATAAGAGTCACCACCAGCAAGGTTCCGCTAACACTATGAACCTACTCTTCGGCAAGACCTTCTAACGAATGACAATGGTGCCTTCGGATTTTGACGAAAGTATACAATATTTTTTGACCTCAATAGAAATCACGAAGAAACGAATATTCATTTTATGTAGAAGAAAATTTTTGCATTGGTTGTCAAGAAAACAATGAGAGATTGACCACTCAAGAATTTAAGATAACGTTAGACTTACCGAGTTTCAACAGTAAACATTGATGGTTTTCAAGATTGAATCCACACCGTTGAAAATATCATCGATTATTCAAATATCGCAAAAGATAACCCATTGAAACTTGTAGCATATAAATTAAAAAACAGAACTTTCGCATGATGGGAGCAACTTCGATTTAATTGTCAAAGACTAGGAAAGTTGCGAGTTCAAATTTGGCTCAAGATGAAATGTCTATTGCAAAAGTGATTTCTCCATCTTGGTTTATATCAACAGTATCTAAATTGTTGTCAAACTAGTCATACAGTGAACTAACGTAGAAAAGAATTTATTGACCAAACAGCAGAGTGGATTTTTCTAAAATAAAAAATAAGCTAATAGCTTGCCGCATCTGGGTCCTCAAGTTACTTATTGAATGTCTCATTCATTGATGTATCCAAGTTTGTTGAGAATTACTTCTTACTCTACTATTTTTTATCTGGTCTGATCACGGTGTTCTGTCTTCAATGATTTGAGCTGACTCTATCAAGTCCCTTAACCTAGAGGGTTTCATCAATCTCGCATTTCTCTTGATTTGATTCTTCAAACTATTTAAAAAAAAAGCACTGAGGATTACAGCTAGACCCTTTTCTCAAGTGTCTGAACCTGTCCAACAATAATTATTCAGTTTTAACCACGAATAGAGATGTAGAGTGTCATTCTCCACTTGCAAATAAGCCAACTTTTGTCCAAACAAACCTCTATCGCTTCCATTTTTTATACCTTTGACAACATGCTGCTAAAGTACCTTTCAACATGGAAAACTCAATTCTCTGGATCGTTAACACTAAAAATCAGTAATTCTAACTTCCTTGGCAAGTAATCCTTGCTAAACAATGCAACACGTCTTTGTTTCTTCCTAGACTCTTGTCACTCGATGAATTTCGAGGGACCCCATAACTTGTTAACTACAAAACCTCCTTCAATTTTGCTACCAACATTGTGATTTGATCTTGCAAGGTCAATATACTTCATTCTCTTAATGAAATCATCTCCTCTTCAATCCTAACAATTTGTTTTTGTCAATCTATCATAAGTTCTCTGAAAATTGATTTATGGAATAATGTTAATTTTTTTATTGTTAAGTGAGATTTTAACTCTAAATATTTTAAGAGTTATTTATTTTGAGTAATTCTCTCTAATTAAAGAGAAATTATTATTTACTAATTTTTTGAGATTTTATTAAGAGAGGATTTTTTTCTTTAATGTCACTTTGTACTTTGTTTATGTAATGAACTTGGTTTCTTATCAAAAATAATAATAATCTTGTGCATCGTCCAGGAACTGCTATGATACTAAATTGGTAAGACTGGAAACAAATTTAGAAGAAAACATGTTTTCATTTAGAATCAAAGGAATTATGAATGAAGATTTTATTTGACCACGTGACACCCATCACGCAAGAATTCAAGAGCTGTGTACTCTCGTTTACAATTTCCTCCTTATGCTTATCGGCTAATTCCCAACTGAATAACTACCCCACAGTTGCAACTAACTTCCCCGGCAGTCATACTCAATTATAACTATTTTAACTACACCTCCTTGACTCTCTTTTTCTCCTTACATATGTAAACTTTATGGAAGAAGGCTAATTAATGTCTTAAAAGTTTATATCTTTCAAAATAATTTGTGAAGACTATTTTTGTAGAAGCGATGTTAAATTTGCGGTATAAAGAGGGAGAGTTGTGTGGAGCAAAATTACTGGAGGTCTATTTGGGAGAAAATGAAAAAAGGCCTGATCATTACAGTTTGTTCTACTTGTTCATTTCATGTATTGTTTAGGTTGCAATGACCGGTGATGGCGTCAATGATGCTCCTGCACTAAAAAAAGCTGACATAGGGATCGCCATGGGTTCAGGAACAGCAGTTGCCAAGGTCAATCTTTTGATTAATGCCTTTTGAAATTCTAGAGTGCTTTAGAAGTGCCATCTTTAGCTCTTCATTATACTATTTCGGCCTATAATACTGAAAATAGCCAAACTCTTGGACATTTGGTTATACTTATAATTTCATTTGTTTTATATGCATCACAAATTTATTGGACTGTCATCCTAGGTTGGAACTTGTCTGAACACTCGACCATATTTAGTATTATAGCTTGTAAAATATCTGATTTCCTTTTTGGATTACCTTCCCCTCAACTGCAGAGTGCTTCAGATATGGTTTTGGCAGATGACAATTTTGCTACGATTGTCGCGGTAAGTTTTTGTTTGCTGCAAGTGTGTATTCTAGATTTTTCTGGTATTGTTCTTAAAGAACTGCAAGGAAATAAAGGAACCTTCCCTTAATGACATTCGCATTATATTACTTTGACCAGTGTCTGATTCTTGGCAGGCCGTTGCTGAGGGACGGGCTATATATTATAACACAAAGCAGTTTATCAGATACATGATCTCATCGAACATTGGTGAAGTGGTTTGTATATTTGTGGCAGCTGTACTTGGAATTCCAGAAACCCTTGCTCCTGTGAGTGTGATCAAATTCTGCACTTTAACAAAAATTATTTTCGTAAATGATTGTTTTGTTACAAAAGAAGTACAGCATAATTATGTGATTTGGACTTTTTTCATGTACACATACTGATTATAGGTTCAGCTTCTCTGGGTTAATTTGGTCACTGATGGATTACCTGCCACTGCAATTGGATTTAACAAGCAAGACTCTGATGTAATGAAGGTTAAACCACGTAAGGTAACAAAATAAGCAGTACTTATTAGATATTTTTTTTGTTTATGTGAATGCAATCCATTTATTTTTAATACTTTCCTTTTTCTATTCAACAGTTTATCCTTGGTTTACGACTATTGATTGGTTTAGAGTTTTAAGAAAACTTACTATACCTTGAACTTGCTTCGCACCTTTGGGAATTGAACTTGTATTTTTCTTCTTCACTTGTTAGACAATTTTAGTTTGGAGATGATTAGTATATACGTACATATTGATTGCCTTCTTAGCTGCATATTATCTTTTTTTTTTTTATATTATCAAATGGTTTGTCTTTTTTACCAAAACAGAGAAACCTTCATTTCAAGTTACATAAGACTGAATTCTAATTGAAAATCACAGGTGAATGAAGCTGTTGTTACTGGGTGGCTGTTCTTTCGTTACTTGGTTATCGGAGGTAGTTTAAAAGCTTTTCTTTCTGGTTTTTTTTTTTTTTTTTGTCTTTTCTGGATGTCTTTTTGCTTGTCATGATGTATTAAGTAGGACGGACCTTCACTTATATGTAGCTTTATGTTTGAGTATATACTTGATTCATTTTGTCATGGTGATGGAAGTGCAATGCAGAGTAATATTTAATATTTTCCTAAAAAATAGTATTGTCTAGCACCTTCTCTTTTAAAAGGATAGCATTGCCATAGAGGTTCAATAGTTGAAGTTATCTTTGGATATTAGCTTTTTCATAAGTTTGATTGATTTTCTTTCACTAGTCACTCTGATGAAGAATCTTGATGTAACTATCCCGCTTACAATGGCATTTCCCTCTTAACTTTTTTTGTCTTCAAAATTGGGCTTCTAACATGAGGATTTGCTCAAATCACGCTTTACACATACATTTCTCATTTTTCTGAATGCCAATCAAAACAAAATCATTACCAATGTGTCTAGGATTTTACTCTGCTTTTAATCGTATTTTTCTCAGTTCTAATGTCCGTGCAAGGTGGAAGATTCCATTTTTGTTATTCTAATTCAAATCTCTTCATAAATTTGAAAACTTCCTTTCCACTTTGATTATTACTTTCCCATATTGCCTTTGATTTTTCGAAGGCATTTAAACGAGATAATCACATGTTTTCAAATCTAAAAGGGATAGGAGCCCCTGTCAAATTTCATGTCTTCGTCATTATGAGCACAGGTCATACACTCCTAATAGCCACCAATTATGACCATCACAATTGGCAATATTAATAGAGACACCGTAACAACCTGTAATCTTACGGGACTCTCACGCTTCTAACAACATCCCAGATCATTAGACTTCCCCTTGATGATGAGTATCCCACATGCTTGATGTAAATATATTATGAATAGATACTAACATTGTTTTGTACAATAACAATAGTTGTATTTTACAATAACAATAGTTGTATTTTCCTTGACAAGAAGATCAGGGAATTCCCGTCTTTTGTGCTAGATCTTAAACACATAACATTCCATGTTATAAAAGTCCCAACATCAGGAAAAGAAACTTAGCTTGTAGCAATCTCAAGGTTCCTGGCTCACCCACTCCAACTGACAAATTCAATTTTCAAAATCAAGTTTAGTATTTTTGTTTTAGATTAGGTCATCTCTTCTAGTAGTGATTGGCCCCTCATTTGTGACGGAAAGGTGTGGCTTGATCCAAGGTAAATTGTTCGATATCGTGGTTGACCTGATGCAACATAAATTGATCAAGATCATTGGAAGCATATTCCTTGACTCAAACCACATAGCTCTTTAATGATTCTTTCAATCTCGTTCGATGTTATTGTCGCACACTAGATCTTACAAAGAAGAGTGTTTGTGTTTAACATCCTGTTGTTGCCTCTGCGACCCCCTCCCATGGTTCACCATTGCTTTTGATTGGACATATCACAATTATGGTAAGAATTTGATTGAGTCTTCGTTTATTTGTTTTGATCCACCATGACTCAGTAGATTTTCCTTCCAGCAACCTTCTATGAAATTGAAAAAGCCTAAAACAAGAACCTTTAGTACCCATAGGAACATTGTTGGGTCTCATGCCTCCTCTATTGGACATTTTGGAACTCTCGATTGCTAACTTCTTGATTTAAAATAAATTGATTGTCCTAGGAAGAACTCATATTGGGCTGGTGGTTGCCGGTCATGGTGGAATCTCTCAGGGAGTGGAGGTTCTCAAGAGTCACCTTTTAATTGTGGTTGATTGTATGACCTCTTTCTTTTGGGTCTATCTTTCTAAATTTTTGGCTTGTTATTTTCTGATCGTTTCTATTAATTCTTCCTTGGCCCTTGAGATACTGTTGGGTCCTGGGGCTTGTGACCTTTGCTGTTTTATTAGGTGGTGTTTATTCTTTGGATTTGCTCATTAGAAGTTTATACAGATGATTTCCTATCAGACTCTGTGTGTGTGTGTCATTGAATTTTCTTGTAATTATGAAGAATGTCATTGAATTTTCTTGTAATTATGAAGAATATTTATGGACGCTTGTTTTATTTCTGCAGCCTATGTCGGCTTTGCCACTGTTGCCGGTTTCATTTGGTGGTTTGTTTACTCTGATAGTGGTCCTCAACTACCATATAGTGAATTGGTAATTTTTCAATTCTATGATTACTGGACCATGGACTTCATGAAGATACGCAAGTACACATAAATTTAAAAAATTCTCAAACCATTTCTTGATAAATTTTGAGATGAAAAGTAACAATATTGAATTATCTAACTTGTTGGTCGTAATTTTTTTCTGACTTAAACTACTCTAAAGTCAAGGAACAGTTAATTCTGTGTTTCCGAGAAAATATTTGTTATAGAAGTAGTTGATATAAAATGTTTGCCTTGAAGAAAATCATGAGGTTTGAAAGTTAGCCTTCTGATTCAGAATATGCTGAACATAGAGTGACCTAGCCACTTCTGGCAAGTTTGATTCCAAACTTATGATTCAGATAAACTGCAGTTAAGACTGCTTCTTTGCAATGGTGTTAAGGAATTTCCGTTTGAAATAAGAGTAATCTAGTCACTTCTAACAAGTATCGGTTCTCTCTTGGGAATGCTGTCTTGTTGAGGAGTATGAACACGAATAGATTTATGAGTAATCTAAACAACCTGTTAACTCTTCGTTAAAATTCCTTTCCATTACCAGATCACAGAGTTCAAATCTTGACACCAAATTGAGTATGAGCAAATTAATGGAAATATGAAAAAAAATTGTTTCGCATCAACTTTAGATTTTAAAAGATAAGCCCAATTTAATTGTGTGTAGATCAACAAATGTTGACAAACCATTCAGAATAGAAAATATTAGGAACTTGTGCTGGTCCCTAAACATCAACTAATGCGTTTCCAGTAAAATTAGTACACAAGTTTAATTTATGAGCCAAGGAAATAAAATCTAAGCTTATTTACTGTTTTCATAATTTATTCAACTTTAATGTACTAAAGATTACACAACAGAAAAATACATGGGGAAAAGACAGAAATCTTCCTCATTGTTCACCCTAATCATGACTAATTCTAAGAATTTCTGCTTATTGTTTACTTTGCATTGCAGATGAATTTTGACAGTTGTTCAGCAAGGGAGACGAGTTACCCATGCAGTGTATTCCATGATAGGCGTCCATCAACTGTTTCAATGACTGTCCTTGTTGTTGTTGAAATGTTTAATGCTTTGAATAATTTGAGTGAAAACCAATCTATTATGTGAGTATTTCAACTCTTTCTTCTTTTTGTTTTATATATTTAAAAAATTGTGGAAGTTTGATGAAAGAGATTAAATCTTACTTATTCTCATTAGCCCAAGTTGTGGAGAGAGAAAACTTACGTAAGCCTATACAAACTAATCTAAGTTAGGAAAACTACACAATTACTCTTTATTCTATGGATAGTTTTTTCAAGATTCAAGTAAGGCACGACTATCTCCCCAAGTATACCCCATCAGCTCCTACCATTATTTCCATGATCTTTCCACAATTTTGCTAAGATTTCCATGCATAAATATGTTATGTTCGTGAGTAGGGTGGTAGAAATGATCAATAACCGACCACTTATGCAGGAACTTTTTGCAAACTGAATTTCTATAAAGCTGGTTTTCAAGGGATGAAATAATGTTTTGCCTTGCAATACACATATATTACATGGTGTTTACGTTTTTCGAAGTTATATCTTCTTTTGACACTGACTTCTAAATTGTGACTGCCAGTGTCATCCCTCCCTGGAGTAATTTATGGCTTGTAGCTTCAATTGTGCTTACAATGATTCTTCACGTACTTATTTTATATGTGCAACCGCTTTCTGTTCTTTTCTCTGTAAGTATTTTAATTATAATCATTTTAAATTAGTCACGAGGAAATTAAATTTATATTTTTTCACAATATTTTTCTTACAGGTAACCCCACTATCTTGGACTGAGTGGACTGTTGTCTTGTATCTTTCATTTCCTGTAAGTTTTGTTTATTCGACTTACTATTTTTTTATTTTTTGCTCTAAAGGGAAATGTTAGAGAGGGATTTTAGTTGATTAATCTTTTAAATGATGAGCCATTATTTTCCTGTAATATCTGCTCACAAAATGTTAGTATTTTTCTTTACTAAGAAATACACTCGAAGCAATTTAATAATTTCACTTACTATTTGTAAGACTCTTTCAAGAATTTAAAGGAAAAATATATACTTAATATATTTTAACTTACTATGTCAATGGACTTACGACATTCTGTAAGTTTACAAATGGATCGAGACGTTTTAAATAAAACTTAAAAGCTCATTCTATGAACTTTCTTTTAATTACTTCTTTGTATAGATGTATCGTTGATTATTACATATCATTTTGTGCAGTTTTATGAAAACTTTACATGAGCTAAAGTACAAAAGGGTTTAAAAGAACTAAAAATCAATCTTAAGAGAATTATTAGAATAGGCACCCGAAGTAGGCATGCCGTCATTTGTGCAACTTTAGACCATTCACGACGTCTATTCACCCGAAGTAATGTATTGTTGTAATGGGACGCAGGTTGTAATCATTGACGAAGTGTTGAAGTTCTTCTCTAGAAATTCCAAAGGTATGATTTATTTCCTACCGTGTTTTTTTCTCTGCCTTGATATAAAATGTTCATCTGGCTCTTTTTTGTGGCTTAAAACATCTAGAAATTACTGTTGGCTTACATATTTCTGTCATCTTGAGACGAATGCTTTATGGTAAAGTAATATAATAATCATCCAATCAGCTGCTTAATTTTTTCTGCGCATTCCTCTTGTTGTAGGAGTAAGATTCAATTTCAGATTCAAAAGGCACGACTTACTTCCAAAGAAAGAACTTCACGACAAGTAAGAACTGAAGCTTACTCCACCGACCCAATTTTTATCGCCGGTACCTAATTAACTACTGATCAAAGATCTTCCTCTGTTATCATGGAAGCCTGTACTACTAGTTGTTAAATTACACGGGATTTACAAAGAAGTATAGGCTTGAAATTCCAAGAATTTTCACTTTGTAGGTGGTTGTAACATTAGTGAGATAAATTAATTTATCTTCCAATAAAGCATCACAGTCCAAGATTTTGTAATATATATGTTCTAAATTGAGGATATAGTAAACATTGAATATCCAATTTGATTTATTGATGAGGCTCAATTGTTTTACTGGTGGATTGTGTCCCAACTGAAGATAAGATGGAAAACATGTCAGCATTGATGATGTTGTGCTTGTGTTGGTGGGACAAATGGAAGTGTGAATTGTTGGATGAGTCGTCTCCCCATTTTTAGAGACTCGAAGCTGGTTGGTTCTATTTACAGATGTTGCTCTGCAGACACTGACTCAGGTTCCAGCAGCAATGTACTCTCACAAGTGGGTCCACGTTTCCTACCATGTGATGTCAATTCTATGTTCCAATCACACACATATATATGTGAAACGGGTCGGGTTCACCCACTCGAAACTTGAGTCCAGATTTGAGTAGGTTAGAACTACAACTGTATGTTTGTTGAAAGACGTCATTTATAAAAGTAACAAAGAAATAAACAATCAGTTTAACAAGAAAGTACATTTATTTCAAAATAATGGATTAGCCAAGAAAGACATGACCCACACGACATAATGCATAAATTTAGAGCTGCAACCTACTTTGACTTTGACCATTAAATGGCTGACTGACCATAGAATCTGGTGCCTCTCCCTCTCCTCCACTCCCAGGCTCCACTCACTTGGTATTTGGTTTGATTAATCCACCCTTCAAACAAAGAGATGGTAGATCGCAGATGAGGTTGGGGCCACAGGAGCGTGGTTTTCGTAACAAGCTAGCTTACCCTTTGACTGGATCATGGCTGTGGGGCCGTCGATTCGCTGTTTAATCAACCTGCTGCCTCTTTCCTTTTGACCAAAAGCACGTTGCTTTACTCTCTCTCTCTCTCTCTCTCTCTTAAAACCTTATCTTGTTCTTCAATTCTTTCCCCTCCAGATTGAAGTAATTTAAGGCTTCGATGTTTGATTACTCGGGCCGTGTGGGAGGAAAAAGTTGAGCAACAATTAGGAGTTACTTTGTGAATAACTAATATAGGATTGGTCTGTGGAGAGGACTGCACGTGTGGACACACGCTCATCTTCTCTACGGGAATGGGTAAAATGGAGGAGACATTTACCACTGTTTTCATCTTCTGGCTGTCTCGGAGGAGATATCTTTTTTCTTTCAATACCCTCTCTCTCTCTCTCTCTCTCTCTACTTGAGTTTAAATTTCCAAAATTTTGCCTTGAGCGTTGGTATTGGGGAAGAAGAGTACAGACCCATCATGTTATTGGTGATGACAATGGTGGTGGCGTTCCAATCGTGTTGAGAGAGAAATGGAGAAGAAGACCTTTTTGACCAGAGAAAGGGATGCGATAGAGAGAGAAAGAAAAAGTAGGCTAAATGTGAGAAAATATGTCCCATTTGGTGGGCGTTGTTGTTTCTGATTGTCAAAGAGAAGAAAAAGAGGAACCCAAGAAAGGGGAAAAGCACAGAACACAACTTCTTCCGTCTCTCTCTTATGTTCTTCCTTTTCTCCATTTAGCTCTTCCAACTTTTCTTTTTTCTCTTTTTCCTGCTACAAATCTCTACCTCTACCTTCCTGACCTCAACTTTGAGCGCTCCCAAAAGGGTATTCGGAAATGCCGATGTTCCATCCCTCTAGCCGGAGGAACGGGCAAGTTCTGGGCATCGACGACGGAGGCCGGCTGCTAGATCTGGAAACTGCCGTGAAAGATGGGGTTTTGGGTGGTTCATGCGTTGGCTCAATCAGCGATAATGGATTATCTAAGAAAATAGATCTCAATGAAATGATAGAGGAGCTAGAAGCCATAGAAGTTCCCTCTGTATTCATCTGTCCAATATCTCTAGAGCCCATGACAGACCCAGTAACCCTCTGCACTGGCCAAACTTATGAAAGATCAAACATTCTAAAATGGCTGTCCTTGGGCCATTTTTCGTGCCCCACGACAATGCAAGAGCTTTGGGATGACTCTATCACGCCCAATAGAACCCTTTACCAGTTGATACTAACCTGGTTTTCTCAGAAGTACTCCGCCATGAAAAAGAAGTCGGATGATGTGCAGGGGAGGGCCATGGAGCTTCTGGAGACGCTGAAGAAGGTGAAGGGTCAAGCCAGAGTTCAAGCTCTGAAAGAACTCAGGCGACTCGTCTCGGCAAAAGCTTCTGCCAAGAAGACCGTGGTCGACAATGGCGGCGTTAACTTGATTTCTTCTCTTCTGGGTTCTTTTACTTCTCACGCAGTTGGGTCAGAATCTGTTGGGATTCTTGTAAATTTGGAGATCGATTCTGAATCCAAGACAAATCTGATTCAACCCTCCAAAATATCTTTGATAGTTGATATACTCAACGAAGGATCCATCGAAACAAAGATCAACTGCACTAAATTCCTTGAAATTTTGATCAAAGGCAGTGATTTTAGAACAGAAACCATTTCAAGATTGAGTCTACTGGTTGGATTGCTGCGATTAGTGAAGGACAAAAGATACCCGTCTGGAATTTTCGCTGGACTTAGTCTTCTCAAAACTATTTGTGGCCATGAAGCAGTAAAAAACTCATTTTTAAGCGTCGGATTGGTGCAAACTCTAGTGGAACTTCTGCCATCTTTGAATACAGAGTGTTCAGAGTTAGCTCTTTATGTTCTTGAATCAGTCTCTTACCTTGCAGAAGGAAAATTTTGCCTAAAAGATTGTCCGAATACGATAACAAATATCGTGCCGTTGATGATGAGAGTCTCAGAGACTTGTACTCGGCTTTCGATGTCGATCTTGCTGGCCATTTGTAAGGTTGGTCCCGAAGAATTTGCTTCACTTGCAGTCGAGGCAGGCTTGGCAGGTAAGCTTCTTCTTGTTATCCAAAGTGGGTGTAATCCTGCTCTAAAGCAGCAATCTTCAGCGCTGCTGAAACTGTGTAGCTTGAATTACACACCCACTCTCTTCATTTCCAAGTGTAATCTCACAAGAACTATACAATAAACTCACATTTTATACATTTTTCTGCAATTTTTTTGCTTCAAGGAGCTCAAATTGCTGCATAAAAATGGGGTTCTCTGTCCAGGAGGTACCCTTTTTTTGTTTCCTTGTGAATTGTGAATACTCCAAAAGCTTGAATTTTGATTTTTTGCTTTGGTGGGTTTATATTTTTTTAATCTGTCAGCTTGTAATTTCTTCTGCAATCTATTTACCTCCGGCTAGTTCTGGATTGGAATTTTAGTGAAGTTGAAATCTTCCTTTCGTTGTTTCAAATTGATGTATGATTCTAGTTTTTCAATATAATCCTCTCTTAGCAGAAAACTAAGTAGCAGTTGGTAACTTCTTTGCCAGCTTTTTGAGAAAACTGTCATCAATGAACATATCTGAAGAACCTGTTCTTGTATTGATCTTGAAATTTAAGAAAGAAATAGAAACATCCTCAGTGAAACAAGAAATAAACAACAATGTATTTGAACAAATTCTTGAGGACAGCGTTTGCAGTGCTGCATCGACTGATAAAACTAGTATTTTCACTTGATTGCCCGATATTTGTGTGAATTCTGAGGACAATATGTGTAATGGAGGAGGAATAGATAGGCGACAGGGGATAGTGATGTTTCTCCATCACACCGCCATAGAAGCCTCCACCTCTAACTCTAAAGTTGGATTTTGAATCTCAAAATAATGCCCCTCTGAGTAGGCCATCTTCCTCCATGTTCCTTCTCAATGACATCATGCTAGCTTACCTCAAATTCTAGAAAGGTTCGGTTTAGTTTTCTTGGCTTGGCAACGCGTAGAATTTACAAGAAACTGCGGCCGTCGCTGTCTCTGTCGGTGCTTCCCCTTGATTCCAACGCTTGGTCTTGTTCGCATGTGGATGGATGCTTTTGATGACCCTTTTTTCCTTCTCTCATTCACACACGTTCGTGGGTCCGGCTGAGTCAGTTCATTTGCAGTGTTTCTCGTCAGCATTTCAAGAAGTATCTCTCTTAAGTGGCACAGTACAAAACCCAGGAAGACATGGAAGAAGTAGACTGATGTTCTTGACAAAATGATCCTGTGTCTTATATTATATTATATTATATTGTATTGTATTGTATTGTATTACACAAGGAAATGAAGATTGAAGATCGAACAAAGCATGGCCTAGAGAGGAGAGAGAGAGAGAGAGCCTAGCTTTGCCTTATTACAAATGGAGAATAATTACACATAATCTCAGGGGGTGTGCTTCTGCGTGTAGATATAATCAAGATGAGCAGCTAGCGTTGTTCTGGTCAAGCAATCCTCAGACGGGTTTTCTTCGCACCCATCGTCCTCCTGAAACACACCCCAATCGACGACCAACACATGAGTGAAGAAGAAATTAAGAAGAAGAAGAAGAAGAAGAGGGGATTACCTTGGGTTGGTGGGGGGATTCGGAGTCGGCTGAGCTCAGCCTGGAAGTGGAGAGTAGGAGGGTGAAGAGGAGCAAAAGGGTGAGCCTGGACATTCTTTTTCTTCGGCCACCGGAGCCAACACGCCTCAATATATAGAGGAGGCTCACCTTGGTACTTGTACATACCAAGGATCAAAGCGTAATATATACAAAGTGTAAGGGTATTTATGTAAATTCCGATATTTCGAATTTGGACTCCATTTGAACTTCGACCCCCACTGCCCGCCCCTAGTTTACAGTCCAAGAGAGAGTTGGGGTAGGCGTCAGGCGATGGAGAAGATCAGCGTTGCGGTGCGAGTGAGGCCCCCTACATCCCAAGACTCTTCCCGAGGAACATATTGGAAAGTCGATGGCAATTGCATTTCACTCCACAAAGCTCTTGGCTCCGCTATCTCCGGCCTTTCCTACGCTTTTGGTTCGTAATCTACAAAACTCTCTCTTGTCTCTGTTACTTTCTTTGCGCTTGTCCCCCATTTGCTTCATTTTGTTTACCTATGACATCTTCATGGATGGGTTTAATTTGAGCTTCATTTTGGGCTACAGACCATGTATTCGATGAAAGGTGCACAAATGCTACCATTTACGAGCTTCTTACTAAAGATATAATACATGCAGCAGTCGAAGGATTCAATGGTACTCTTTAATTTTGCTCGTTAACCCTTAAAGACTGGTTTCATTGGCGAATTAGCTTTTATCCTTGTGTTGTTTGGGATATTATATTACACGTTCAGTTCAACTATGATATCTGTTTGAGGATTTAGCATCTTTTCTTTTTGTGGATTTTTTGGACTTCGAACATAACCATGAGTTTACAAAAGTACAGACGTAATATTATAAGAACAACACAATTAAGGTTGCATGTCTGAGCTTTAATCTCTAGGATCCAAACATATATTTGTGAGGCGAGTCTTTTCCTTGCGCCAAAGAGAAATGTCTTGGGTGAGTCAAAGAGGTTATGTTAGAGAATTCTGTGCAGATTGTGAATTCATCACTGATACGTCTAAGAAACTCTTGCACTTACGTTATGCTTCAAAGACTAAGAAGAAACAATTTAACGTTGTTTCTAGTCCACTTTTTGACTGTCCATATTTGAAATAGTAAATAATCGTCAAGATTTTTGTAGGTGAGTTAAGTAACTTGGTGTATTCAAATGATTAGATGTGAAAAATGCTTGTGCGATGAATATTGTGGGAATTGAATATGCTAAAATATTGTGAGCTATTTTGCATTGACAGGAACTGCTTTTGCTTATGGACAGACCAGCAGTGGCAAGACTTTTACCATGAATGGTTCTGAAACTGATCCTGGAATCATTCATCGTGCTGTTAAAGATATATTTGAAAAGATTAAGATGGTAAGTAGTACAACAGGCAACAATATTAGAAGTGATGGTTCAAATTTGCATAGTGTACTAACTTTTTTATCAGATGTCAGACCAAGAGTTTCTGATTCGAGTTTCCTACATGGAAATTTACAATGAAGAAATTAATGATCTTTTCGCTGTAGAAAACCAAAAATTGCAAATTCATGAAAGCTTGGAGGTCAGCTTATCACTTGCTGGTTTCTAATTGTGTATTAGATTTTCAAGAAAACTGATTTTGTGTCCTTTTCAGCGTGGAATATATGTTGCAGGGCTTCGAGAAGAAATTGTCAATGATGCAGAACAAGTTTTGAAGCTTGTCAGAACGGGAGAAGGTTTGAAAGCCAATGTTAATGGCTCTATGCATATACTTTGTTTCTTTTTTGGTTGGAACAGTGAGGCTTATGCACATTTTTGGTTGTTGCTACTATAGTGAATAGACACTTTGGTGAAACTAATATGAATGTCAAGAGTAGCAGATCCCACACAATTTTTAGAATGGTATAACTTTGTCCTAATTTTTACATGCATTGTAAATTTGGCATCAACAAAATTTTTAATTTTGTGGTATATGCATAGGTTATTGAGAGCAAGGGTAAGGAGACCATTTCTTGCAATGACTATTCAAGTGCAGATGTTGTTCGCGTTTCAGTCTTGGTATGTACTCTATCAACATCTTTTTAAATGACTGCGTAATAAATATTTATTTGTTTAATAAAAGGCTTTGTCTATTTTTTTTCACTTGAGATATCAGAATTTAGTAGATTTAGCTGGATCTGAACGAATAGCAAAAACTGGTGCTGGAGGAGTCCGTTTGAAGGAAGGAAAGCACATAAATAAGAGCTTAATGGTTCTTGGAAATGTAATCAATAAACTAAGTGACGGTGTGAGGCAGAGGTATTTATATGACTTAACACTTGTATATATGCTTTAACAAAGAATCGATATCTGAATGATTTAGTTTGTCACCATAGAGGTCATGTTCCTTACCGAGATAGCAAGCTAACTCGCATACTTCAACCTGCTCTCGGCGGCAATGCCAAAACTTCAATAATATGTACTGTGGCTCCAGAAGAGGTAAACCTTAATCTTGTATGACTTTGTCAATTATCATAATTTCGCAGCTTCTTATTCAATCATAATTTTCACTTATTTGCATATCTGTTTAATGAATTTGTTCAGATACACACAGAGGAAACAAAGGGAACTCTACAATTTGCAAGCCGAGCCAAGCACATCACTAATTGTGTTCAAGTGAATGAGGTTATACATTTGGTTTATTAGTTGTTTTAATTGTATGGAATAGTTATTCAGTAGATCAATGGATTTAAGACTTGAACTTTCCATGTGTCTTTTTTTACCCTTTTGAAGCTCATGGACATGATTTTTTTTGTTGAACTTTTTCTTCATCTACAACATATGTTAAATTTTAAGTTCTATCTGCAGATTTTAACGGATACAGCCTTACTAAAGCGCCAAAAACTGGAGATAGAAGGATTAAGGAAGAAACTTGAGGTGATGAATATATTATTATTTTGGAGGAATGAGTCTATAATTGACAAAAGTAGTTTTGTCTCTTTCAGGGATCTCATACTGAGGTGCTTGAGCAAGAGGTTTTAAAATTGAGGAATGATTTGTTGAAGGTACTTGAAGATAATTTTTTTTCTTTTGCTACCCCGTTCAGTATGTAATTTTCTCTTTCGATATAAAATTTCATACTTTTTAATTCTTCAGTATGAAGTAGAGCGTGAAAAACTAGAAATGGAGCTTCAAGAGGAGAAGAAGAGACGGAACCTCAGCAATCTTGCTACTAATTCCGAATCTGATTATAGCTGTAGTCGAGTAAGATCTGTTTGGCATTTGTACATTGTGTGACACCACAATTTTGCCAACGATGAGGTTTTATCAAGTCACAACTAAATTCAATTTGGCAGTTCTATGTTTTGAAGTTGTCCTTATCTGCTGATAGGATTCACAGTCTGGAGGCCTTACGAATGAATGCCTTTACAGTGATAAGAAATGTCAAGGAGATGCTTTTACTACACCTTGCTTCAAGAGTGCTCCAGATGCTTTTGTTGTAAAGCGGTCAAATAATCACACAATGCCTTATTGTAGCCCCATTTCAGAAACCTTTACTAATATTGCTGATGAAGATACATGGTTAAAGATGAATAATGGTCAAGAGGTTGATCTTGATTTTCTTCAGACAACTCCTCAATTTTTACCATCAAATATAAAATATCCTGTAAGTATGTCCTGTAAGTATGATTACAACTTGCTTGTCTTGATAAATGAATTATTGGAATAATTAATACTCAAATCTTTACTAGATTTGGATATATAATTGTATGTTATACTTCAAAATATCTTATTGTAATTACTGTAATTTTATCAGGTCTTTTTAAGTGAGAGCTCTGAACAAGAAATTCAAAATCTTCAGAGACAACTAGAACTCGTCATTTTGGAAAAGAATGAACTTGAGGTGCCTAACAATAACATTTCATTTCTTTTGATAAATTAAATTTTCAGCACTTCGAGTATGGAATACTTAAGAAATAATGTCTCATTCAGGATTACGTTAATATCTGAAGCAGAATATTATTGCTTTCCTTATTAAGCTATATTTAGAAATTCTGTACTGTTTACCAATGGTTGATAGTATGGAGGTTTCTCCATTTGTTGATGCTAAATAAAAGGCTATATGATTTGACCCTTTTATTTCATTTTCCTTTTTTGATTTCTCTTGTTAGTAGATTTCTTTCTAAATTATATCTATGTGAAATTGATGCGACGTATTTCAAGCACATTATAACTTGTTTGTGGTTTTAGCTTTTTTTTTTCAGCAATTCACCTTTGCAATATTAAACTATACATCTTGTGCAATTTTGTATAAACTACATATTTTATGGCATTTTGTCTTGATCAATAATATTTCAGAAAAAACACGAGGAACTTTTGAGCAGTCAGATAGTGGGAGAAAGATCCAATTTTCAACAAAAAGCAATACATCTTCAAGAAACCTCACACAGGCTATGTGAATCCTTGAAGACCTGCAAAGACATATTTCACGATGTATTCTCAACTACACAGGTGAAACTAAAGTTTCTTCTAAGATTTTTAGCTGTCATTTCCTTCAGTAATGTTTACTAGCAGTCATTTACTTCACTAATGTTTACTTTTCATTCTTTGGCGGTGTAAAGAGCTTGGCACCTGACTGGAGTTCATCATCTGCTAAATTTCTTTCGAGTACAAGTGAAATATGTGAGAGCATTTTTACAGCCCTGGAAGCTCATTTCGCTGTGACTATGGGCGATCAGTTACATTTCAAAGGGAGTGCTTGTTTACTACAAGAAGAAAATAAATTGTTTCGTGAGAGGTTGAGAAGCGCAATAACAACCCTAATAGCAGAAACATCAACAATTAGTTGCAACTGCAGTAAGATGGACAAGGTAACAGCATGATGGCAGTATTACAACTGAATTTGATGTTTTCAGTTTCTACTATGTTGTTTTGAGTCATGAAACCAAAATTAAAAATTCAATGTTACGAAATTGAAGGTTTTAAACATTGAAGATCGGAGAAGAAAAGATCTTGAAGAAGGAGTTAAGCAACTGGTCTTGGCATTTACTCATAGACAGAACCTGCTTACTTCTTTAAGCAGAGAAGTCACTTCTAAAGTAGAAAAACTGAGAGCTCAAAAGCCAATTTCACAGCTCAACTCTGGTGAGTGCTAAAATTTCAGTTTGAGCTTGTATTTTTTATACTACTTTCAAATTGTTTGGCATATTTATTTCAATTGCAGGAGTAATGAAAATATACGTTCTTTCTTCTCTTTTCTTTTGTTGTTTCAGTATTTTTGTTAATTTTGATTATATTATGACATCTCTTAACTTGTTATGGTTTTGGACTTTGTAATTAGTTGGAAGCGTAGATTTTATTTTATGAGCAATATTATGTTATGCATATGAGTTATGCACGGCGAACCTACAAACAACCCTATGGTTTCGTTGCTCTCTAACGCGTAGGGGGGCAGGGCTCATTTAGTTTTAGATTGAAAAAAAAAAAATAGAAATGGTGGCTTCAGGGAGAATGAAAACTTTGAATGTTCTTTTTTTCTTTTGGCAGTATGTGCTCTAAACTAGAGACACCATTATTCCCCAAAGGATAGTATTTTATGAGAGCCACACTTCCTCTACTTGGTGAGGAGTTTTGATTTTGGTTTAACTTTAAGAATTTGAATGTCTATCATTCCTTGCTTATTAATGGAAGTGTCCGGGTTGAATGACCTGAATCTTATTAGAGTTGAGTTGAAAAGCTCAATGTCCGGGTACGTTCTTCTTCTTTTTCTTCTTCTTTTTTTTTTTTTTTTTTTTTTTTTTTTTTTGTAATTTGCATTTGAATATGACCCGAAATTTGAGGGGCTCGTGATTTCTTTTACTCTAAACTTAATGTACATGTGTATGCACTTAAAATGTAGATGTGACTTGATTTTATGGAATTGTAGAAACAGTACATGCCTCTGATATATACTCTCTAATAAACCATATTGTACCAACCGAAAAACTAATGGTTTTTCAAAGCCAGAGGCGGACAGCTTGTAAATAGTAGACAATTAGATGAGTGACAACCTATTGTTTTGTTGTGTACTCATTTGGCTCGTTCCGGGCTCAAACGAACAGCTCGTTGTTGTAGAATCTTTGCAGGCAAAGGCTAGGTTCCCTTTGGGAATTTGACTCTCACGTTTGAACGAACACTCTCTCCTTTTGTGTCCATTTTAGCAATAATTGGGGAGCTCACGTGTTCCCTCAAAAGACTAGAAGCCAAATTCATCATTCAACGTCATTGTTGTTGAAGTTGAAAAAAGGAAAAGATGATTAAATTTTGAAATTGTAAATATTATTTAACTCATAACAATGCTAAAATAAAGTGCAAACCCCAAAAATTTATCCATTTTTAGTAACAAATTTTGCATATTTCTAAATTAAAGTTTCATCATAATATTTCAAAAACCTAATAAAAGACAATTTTCGTTTATACGGGGCCAGCATGGGCTGTTCAAAACCGGACTGAACCGAAACACGAACCACCCCTCCCCTAGTTGACATATGAACTTCCCTTTATAAAAGATGGGAACGAATGAAGGGAAGTGAGGGGCAGTTTCCACTTGCAAAAGTAGACGATAATGAAATTCCAAAAATATTAAAAGTTTGGTGCCACTCTGATTGCGAAGTTTCGAGCTGAATGCGCCAAACATTAATGCACATTTGTTCAGCCCTAATATGCCTCCATCTTGTTGATAAGAGAGTTGGTCAATTGTTGGTTGATGGGTTTTCCTTTTCCTAGTTGTGATTAGTTGAGTCTAATCAAATTTATCTTGGGTCTAACTTAAGACCCTAGTTCTTGTTGCTTTAAGCCGAGGTTTGCATGGATTTATAATCGAGTCGTATTTCAAAACGCGTCTCATTGATTCAAGGACAGAATTCTACTGCCTTAACCAGTTTGAAATTCCACACCTTTCCTAGTACTGACTAGCCCTAACGCTATGAATCATTTCAAATTAGAAAAATCAGAGAGGAAACTTTAAAAAAAAAAAAGTAAAGTATTATTTGGACAATTATTTGAAAGCAAAAAAGATAGAACTAGAGAAAGTTACAATGCCTGCACACAATTAACACACAGGGATGCAGTCAGGACCAGACAAAATGAGGCAGATGGCGAAAGAGGATTGAAACAACAAGATTGGAGAAGAAGAGTAGTTAATGAAAATGAGAAACCCTAATCAAGTTGTCATCTCGAACAGCCAAGGATCTCTTACACGAAAGGGTGGACATTTTTCTCTGCAATCTGGCTCCAAAGCCTCGACGTTCGAACGCCTTACCTTGGGAAAGACTTCCTTTTGTGCACTCCATATAAGCTGCAAGAAAAGGGTCTTCGAGATCAAACTGCTTCTTCAAACCCTTTGAACACTTGGTCGGAAAAGTGGGAGGGAGAGGAATTTGCAGTTTATGAACAAAAACCCTAGGAGTTTCAGAAGGGCAAGGTGGGGGAGGCAGGTTCAGTGAAAGACCATCTTCTGAAGGCTTCGCCATTTTAGAGACGCCAGGCTTGTTTTCCCATGAGAAGGGGACGTTCCCTCTTGAATGAACCTTCCTGCAGCTCATGGCTCACCACAGTCTTGACAAACAAGTCCAGAAAGACAACAGTCAACGTGAAGAAAGGGAGGGTTGGGTTTTGGATCTTAAACACAAAATTGAAGAATATGAGGCTTTATTTTCTAATTTCTTGTCAGCAGCCGACGTAAACTTAGAATACAAACTAGTAAATGACGAGACAAACTTATCAGAAACATCCACCAAATCAAACGAAAAACAAACTCATGACACTGCAGAGAATGGATAATACACTCTTCCCACACGCAACACCCAGTGGCTGCAACTGCCTTGAAATCACTTGCACTCTATCCAGCTACTGAGAAAGGGACAAATTTTATTCTATTTTTTATAATTAATGGTCGACACAGTGTCAAACGGTTACGCATTGCAATGAGTAGATCAGTTGGACCCTTCCTCGACTGAAACAAGCCTGTTTGGATTCTATCGCAATTTAATCAGCTTGAGAAACCTGCAATTTAAATCAAGCTATTAAGCTAACACTAGATATAATGCTTGTTCTAAGCAAAACTCCATTTTTGAAATTTGAAATTTGAAATTTGCCACAGAATCAAAGTATTTTGTGTTTTTCATCCTTTTTAGAGTTTGAGAAGAAGACTATACACTTACATGAGAATACAGATCTCTTTCTAGGGCCAGGTTCCACGTTATCTCTATCAATGTCTTCTGAGACTGTCCTTCTCAACGGGCTATTCGTGCAGTTCTTATAGGCTTCAAAAAAGGGGTCTTCCTCGTTCATGACATCAATTATTTTGCCATATCTTAGTCGTTGAAACAGAAGTGGGCGCGACCCAAAATGGAAGCCTGATTCGTCAAATATAAATCTCCCACTCTCTGATCTCTGAGGTGGTGAAACCGTCTTCCATGTATTACTATCCACGAAACTTGCACTCTCCGATCGGGAAGAAGAAGAAGAAGAATCTGGAGTTAGTTTCGTGTTAATTTGCGTCAAGAATCTAGCGCTCTCTGATCTGCAAGGCGGGGGAGGAAGCCTTAAAGTTGACTTATCAGCAAAGCTTTCGTTTGGTGAAGGCTTGGAAACACCAGGCTTGGCCTCCCATGAAAAGGGTACGTTCCCACTTGGGGAAACCTCGCTCTGAACGCTTGACACTCGGTTCATCTTGCAGGGATTCTGCTATTTTGAACATCTAAGGGTTCTGTAAGTTTGATTTAAACTGAGCTGTGAACGCGAGCGAGAGAGAGAGAGAGAGAGAGAGAGAGAGAGAGAGAGAGAGAGAGAGAGAGAGAGAGAATAGTTGGAGAAAAAGACGTACAACTCCTAATCTAACTTCGGAGATGGAGAAACGCAGGAAAAGTAGGCAACGAAATTAAAGAAAGAGGAAAACAAACCAACAAACACGCGTCGATCAATCAAGAAGTCCACGTATTGTTACACAGTATATCATATTTTTGTTAGGTTAATTCCTTTGATTTCACGACAAGTAGCTTTCTTTGAGAGTCCGTATCTAATCTACCAAGCGTTTACTTAGTTTAGACAAAACGTATGCATTTTAATGGGTATTTGTATTCTTACTTTTCCCTTTGAAAATACCGACCCTTGTCTATTCGAGTTTAGAGTTTATTCGTAGCAACGCGTAAGCGTGAATCATTGTGTATTGTTCACAATCGAATCATTTTGATTTGGTTTGAAATTTTTTTCAACAATTAGATAATGTTCTAGCTAGTGGATATCAAACGTATTGACGACGAGGAAGAATTAAACATAAACTTGGTAACATATCATCTCGTTCTTTATTGAGTATTATGTTAGAGGGTGATCTGAATTCTTTTGGGTTGGGGTGATAGACGAGCATTACGAATTTCATTTAGGTTTTTATGTTTTTTGTAAATTAATGTAATTTTGAGTTGTAAAATTTACAATTGTACTTTTGTTTTCCTATGGTGATATTTTTCTTAACTTGTATTTTTTTTCCACACAGAATCTCGGTGTCACATTTTAGCATTTTTTTTCTATTGTGTCAAGTTTTCTAACAATAGCTATTAAAGCCCGTGTCATAATCTGAAATGAACCCGCGATAAAATGGAGAACGATCTGATCCTAAAGAGTCAAACCGCCAAACCCTCGACAATATTAAAAATAAGTCAGCTGCAAAAGATTGATAAAATGAAATAATCAATCGGGCCCAAAATGTTGAGATAATCCAAAATCCAATAGTAGCATCATTGTCATGACCTGGAGACGACCGTAACAAAACGCCGAGTCGAACGACTCAATTCTCAAGGAAGACCTAACCGCTTAGCCTATAACTCGGTTTGCAGCCAAACAATTGAACATAAATCAAAGTTAAATATAGTGTGATTAGTAAAAAACAACAGTTCAATAAGAATTTAAACATTCGAGTCCAAATCAATAATTTATTATACCAACCTAAATAATTTAGTTCTCACAGGTGTTTAGGAAAACACTCAAAAGGAACTATGGGAAATAAGTAAGTCTTCAAATCATCGTAGAAAAGTTGGAAGTCATTTGTTGTGAGTGAATAACTCAATAGAAAACTTAAACTAAATGCAATGCATGTAAATATTTTACTTTTCATCTCAAAACATGATTAGATCACAAATGATTTTCAAACATCATTTCAAAACAACTCATTTCTATCGTTTTAAGAAAAACATGTATACGAGCTACCGATAAGACAACAATCAAAACATTGTTTTATACATAAACAATTATATTAAAATATGTCATCATCGTACTTTTCATTTTTAAAATAACCTCAGTAACAAAGTGACGGCGATCCAAAGATCCAGCGACGTGACAAAAGTGGTCGGCGATTCGAAGACCAAGCAGCGACACCACCTGTAAAACCAAATAAACAAATATATTTTAATCAGATTTAAGATTCAAAACCCAATGAGCGTGTCATTATTGCCATATTATCCATTTTCGTAACGTGCAATCAAAACATTTTCACGCAATAAAAGATGTGCTGGAATAGTCTCGTGATGTTTTGACACATAAATTGTCCAAAGCATCAAAAAGATTCATTCTCTAATATATACATATCACAACAAAAACGAAATATCATGCATCCATGGTAAACATGTAAAACATACGTAGATATACATTAAAAAAAAAAAAAAAAAAGTTGACATGCTAGTAACAAGAGTCATTAGGTTTTTCATAAGTGACAACTTATCAAAATAAAGTTTTGAAAAGTATGCAATGCAATACAAAAACGTTAAATCTCTATCTCGACGACGATTGTCTTTCTTGTTAATCAAAGCTATCACCCCAAGTATTGACTCGTAATTCAAATACTCATCCGAGCCTAAAACAAAATCAAAGTCATGAATACCCACTTCCAAACACTAAGGAAAACATGGATGAATGCTATACCGGGTCTAGAAATCCAAACCAAAAGCACCATAAACGATGCAAACTTCACCAAGATGAAAAATGTTTTCCTTCAATATAGTACAATGTGGCCGATTGTACCTTGAAACAGTTGATTAGATCCTCAAACTGTCGATTAGAACATGCATGGGTCGACCAACCCCTAGCAAGAGTCAACTCTTGATCCTCTCGGCTTCCCCATGAGTCAACTGCCAACCCTATCGATCGACACATGTTCTTCTTGTGTTTCCATCCAAGGTCGACTAACGACTTTACCAGTCAAACATGTAAAACCCACGATTAAAAAAATATTTTTAAATAAAATTAAATCTCTCTTTCTATAACAGAATAGGTTTCCTAAACTCAAAATTCAAAATAAAAATCTCAAATCAAACAGAATCTTAAATTTAGCCTAAATCTCTAAAAAAAATCAGAGTAAAATTAAATTCAACCCTTAGAACCCTCTAAAAATCTAATTCAGAATCGAATTTTCTGTTAACTGTAGCACCCAAAGTTTTGAAAATCTGATTGGGATCGAATTTGTTATCTGGACGGAAAAATCCGCCAGATACAAGTGCTTAGCAAGAAATCCGAATGGATCTCGTATTTGTGGAAAGCTTCACCTCTAAAAATCTGAGCTGAAAAGTTTACAGCTCAAAAAATTTGAACAGAATTCAGAGATGTCGAACGAGTAGGTTACAAACCTATTCTATAAATAGAGAGGTTCGATGAAGGAAAAAGACACAACAGAGCTCGCTCCCTCAATTACAATCAGAAACTCTTTTCTTTCTCTCTCTCTCTCTCCTGAGTTCCTTATAGATAAGGGACTCACCTCTCTCGACCTCCGACTACCATTCGGCTTCCAAACACAGCCAAAGCTCCAAAAAGGTAGCAATTCACTCGAGCGATTGAGCTCTGAAGAGACTGCTCTCGACCGAGGCCATCACCACATGAAGCTCTTTTGGGTGCCCTGGAGTACCAACAAAGGCACATCGTGAAGAAGAAGAGAAAGAGCAAGGGTTCAATTTTATTTTAAAACTTAAACCGATTCATTAAAAAATGGTACAACCGAACCTGCTCAGCCCAACCGAACCAAACCGGCCCAGCCCAATCGAACCAGTCTAACTAAACCAACCAGGCCCAACAAAACTAGATCCAATCTAACTAAACCGAACCAAACTTGATTTTGACCAAAATTGCCTGGACCGAACCAAATCGCTTCTAAACCGTCAAATTCGACCAAAAGCTATCCTGAACGATATAAATTCCAACTGAACCGATTTAAGAATTTAATTGGTAATGAATCTCTGTCTAAATCATTTTGAAATGGATTTATTAAAATAGAAAATTAATACCGAATATTCTATTTAGGCAAGAAAAGTCTTGAAAGTAGTTCAAATCAATTCAATTCGACCTTTTCCAACCTAAGAGCATACATAAGGAATTTCTGCCTAAATTCTTTTAAAATATTATTGAATTAAGTTGGATTTTAATACCAAGATTTTATTTAAATAAGACTTTATTGGAATATTTGGAAAAATCCCGATAACTCTAACTTCTCAGAATCCAAGTAAATGACAATATCACGTTTTCAACGTTTTTGCTACAGTCCTACATCACAAAATCTATATTATTTTTTTATAATTATTTTATTACATGTTTTCGATATTCGAGCATGCGTGTTTAGACATTGACATAAAATTGTAAAAAGATAAAATTAGTAAGATATTTTGTATATGTCTGAATACGATGGAATCGACGAAAAATATGTGATGGCAAAGCTTTAACGACAATGAGATTACTTAGCTTAAATGAAAATGAGATGGTTACGCCTGAATGACAATTAGATAGCTACGTTTGAACAAAAATGATATGGTTATGCCTGAATAACAATTAGATAGCTATACCTGAATAAAATTGAGATGACAAAACCTGAACGACAATAAAATGGTTAAGTCTGAACGAGGGTTGAAAAATAAGTTTCACCTAGTATGTAGCTGTTAATACAGAATTCGGTAAAAGTTAATGTTAATTTTGCATTTGTACAGATTTTCACTTACTGGGTTATTTTCATAGTTTGTATAATTTTATAATGTAGAAGAGTTTTTATCTGAAGAAGAAATGATTGTGATCTAGAACTTGCCAAAAATAGGCAAGTATACAGAAGAAAAAAAAATGTCTTTTGGTTGAAAGAAAATATTTAAATTAGTATCTTTCAATTTTCGAAGATATTTCATGTTTTTATTTAATTTGAAACTTTGAATAAATTATGTTGAATTCTATTGTTAAAGTTTTATGAATTATTTTTAATTCTGTATTTATTTCAAATTTCTGACAGGTTTATTTAATGTTTTAAATTTTGATTAAATCTTCCGTGCATTTAATATTTCAGCTATTATTTAAAGAGATTTTTTTATATTTTGAAATTAGAGTTTTAACGCTTGAATTTAAATCTTTTTGCAAATCAATTTGGGAAAATTTTGAGATTTTTAAATTAAGGTTTGAAATTGAGAATTTTAGAATTTCAAGCATTACACTTTCTAGGGAATTTGGTGCAGCAGGAGGAACTCTGCCATTTCAAAGGGTGAGGGGTCTCTTTCTTCCCCTCCACATCTTCTTCTTCAAGTCATTGCTAACAACTTCTTTCTCACATTTTCTTCTACGTTAACCTTAGACAAATGCTTAGTCAGAGCATATTTTATTTAAATTTTTTAGAACAGGTTGAGATCATGTGTCTTAAATTTTGAAGATAGTTGGTTGAATCATTTATATTTAGTGGAATTTATTTATAATAAAAATTATCAAACCATTATTAGAGATTTCACCTTACGAAGCTTTATATAGAAAGTCGTGCATATCACATTTATGTTGGGCTAAGGCCAAATAACGTGCTACTCTTGGGCTAGATTTAATTCAAGAAAATATTGATAAAGTGCAAGGGAGTAAGGGACGACTAAGAACAACTAAAGTCAACAAAAAATTTTTGCAAATCTTTTATGAAGAGAAGTTGAATTTGAAGTTGAGGATTTCGCATTTTTGAAATTCAAACCTAGAAAGGATATAGGCCGCTTTGGAGTAAAGAGAAAATTAGCTCCTAGATATGTTGGTCTTTATCAAATCATTGAAAGAATTGGTCTCGTGGCTTACCATTGAAATTTACCACCTTAGTCGGGGTATGTACATAATGTTTTTCATGTGTCCATGCTGAGAAGGTATGTTAATGATAATTCACATTTAGTTTTCTAGACTGAGGTGTCTATCTAGAAGGATATCTCTCATGAAGAGTAGCCTGAAAGAATCTTGGGTCAGGAAATTATAGTTTCATGCCACCATGAGAAATCCTTAGTTCAAAGTGAAGTGAAACAATCGTGACGAAAGAGAAACTATTTGGAAGATAATATGATAGCAAAGTGTCCTCATTTGCATAAATGATACAATTGAAGTTGTTCTAAATTTTGAGGACTAAATTCGTTAAACGGAAGAGAAGGTAAAACCCACTATTACAAAAAACAAAAAACAATTAGAATTCGAATTTGCAAATCTGTTTTGATGTAAGAGAAAGGAAATTCATTTGGAAAAGGAAACCCAACCTTTAAAACTTGAACTTTCAGAGGTTTGTCGCCTGAAATTTTCTTTCTAATTTAGGGATTATAAATTGTTGAATGTCATTGTAAAGTTGGAATTTTTGGGAATGTTAGATTGTTGTTCAAGTGTTTGGGAAATACTAACTGAAAAATTGGATACTTTGAGCTTCTTGACTCATTATTAGTAAATCTAATTATTTGGATTCTAAGTTTGGAAGATTTATTTTCATGATTGGTTTAATATTCTGATTAGGTGACCCGATCTGAGGAACAAAGTTGAACTTGTGGATTTTATTGGATTCTGGTTTTGAGCTTGAGTTTGGTAGGCTCGTTTTCTGTGAAAAAAAATGTATTCACGAACTCCAAACACACGATGCCTGAGGCATAAAAAGAAAGACAATACTCAGTGTTCACAATAACATAATAACTCTGATCAGTGTTAAGGTTTAGCACCCAGTGATACAACACAGTCAATTATTCTATTACTTTATTAACATCATGACAAACTCTTGAAGATAAGTGACAAACAAGGACCGTCACTCGGGTAATTCAAATCAATTCACATGATCGAGTTAATCAACAGTTAAAAGTAATAAATGCATGCACAAATAAAGCGTGACAGTGGAAATCATATATATAATATAAAAGTTGACATATGTTTTAAAGATAAGACATTGTATAAACTACGAGAACACGTTTTAAACTAATCTTTAAAAAATATGTGTGCATCAATAAACCTCTACTTGAAAAAAGGCATACCAAAGCCAAAAGTCCAAAACCCGGGAAGTCCAATAACTAGTCATCCATCTAATTAGAGAGGAAATACATGATTCGCTTCTCCTCTGAGCTTATATCGATCCTACAATCACTTGGTTTTGAGCACCAGCGAAGCTATCACAAAATGAGTCAGTATAAGCGATGTTACAATTTTAAAATAGTATTATATTTACTCTTTAATTTTACGTCACAATTCTTACCTTCTGAGAAGACACTAATTAACGAAAGGAAACATAGCATTCCTCTTACAATTTATATTCTAATTTTGTATTGCGATGTGAAGATTACGTATTATTTATTTATTTATCAATATAATTTATGTATTAATAATAATTAAAATACATTATTACATCATATATAATTTATTTATTACTAGAAGTTTATTTATAATACATTATTGCAATGATAGTATTATCATAAGGTGGAAAATGCAGAATACGTGGCCTAAAGTCTGAGCCTCGGTTTGGATCAGGTGAAGACCACGACGGCGGCCTTTTTAGGTCGTAAGAACAGGCATCTGCTCTACGCCGAATTAAGGCTCGCTTTCAGTTACCATCTTCTTACACGCCTTTAGACAGCTTGGCATTCTCCCCAAGTTTCCTAGAATCTTACTTTTGATTTCAATGATTTTTGTTTCTCTGCCCCCTTTCTTTCTTTGAAATGGGAATTTATATGAGTTGGAGACTGTTGGGTTTCAGTGTTAAGCGTGGGTTTGGATTGTTTTCTTATTTTATATTCTGCATTTCTTGCTTCTTATTATTAGGGCCGGCTGCAGTGATTATAGCGATTCCTCGTACTATAATGTTATTGCCATGGTATGATAAACAAATCTACACCCGCAGTAAGAATATGAACACGCCCTAATTTCCATTTTTTTTTTTTTATTGATTATGGAATCACTCGATAGCAGTTCTTCCCCTTTTATCACTTGGTCGAATGGAGGTCAAAAGTTGTTGTGTAGGAATGCGCAGTTTTATTGGATGAAAAAAAATGAGTTTTTTTGAATTGGCAGAGCAATCATGTGAAGGTATTGGTTTTGAGATTGTAATGTAAAGAATTATAGGACTTGTGTTCAAAACAAATGATTCGATGGAGTTTAATGTGCAGAGCAATATGAGTACCATAGTCCATGTTAAGAGTCTCTCTGTTTTAGTGTTCGTTCTTGAATCTCAGACCAAAGTACTGAAGTCTGGTGAGTTTGTATTTTCAGTGCATCCTTGGCTACTTTTAGGTGACTAGTTAGTTTGTTGTGTATCTTGATGAGGTTTTGGTACCTGGGTTTTCTTGTTACAGGCTACAATTGACACCCATGGAAGATTTAATGGAGCTCAAATGGCGGCACTGCACTTCTTAGATTGGGTCACCGATTGCTTCAGTTCTAGAGGTCCGATCATCAAATAATGATTAATTGTTAGAGCTTCAGTTCTGCACTTGTGTTTGTGTTGTTACAGCATCTGGGAAGAGGAAGAACGCGAACGTGTTTAAGACGACAAGTTTATTACAAACAAGGAAAACTGTTCTTACATTGAAAATTCTTGAGCAGGCAAGGTCTAAGTTTCTTTGAAGCCACCATCAAAACACTTGAAATTCACAGTTTTTAATAATGAAATGAAACACCCACAACTCCAATTCAGGAACCAAGTCTCCATCCTAACTCCAACAACCTGGATTTCATGAAAGTTGGCCAAGAAGATCGTTGCAGAGGCTTCCCCCTTCGTGGATCCTGTTGTTCTCTGCTCTAGGGCTGCTTCCTGTACTACTCGTCGAAACTGACCCAAATGAAGTTTTCTGTAGGACCCCTGTGGGAGATGACCCTATTGGGGGGCTATTCTCCCATCCCTCTGTCATCAGGTTAAGGGCTGAGCTTCCCTTGCACTCCCCGCCGCCATTGTTGTTCGTGTGATTCAAAACCTCCCCAAGTGGTCCTCCCATGGAGCTTCCCCACGAAATCGGAATCCAATTCGCTTGCCTACTGTCTGCTTCGTGCATCACGTTGCTCACTCCTAGCCCCATTTGAATCGGGTCGAAATCTTTCGACAGTCTGAGGGGTGAGAGAGTGAGTTTCCCATTCGTAGGCGTGGCAGATGAAGAAGGCGATGTAAGGTCTGACGCATCCATGGGAGTAGAAATTGACAGCTGGGTTCCATCTGATTGTGCATCGAAACCAGACCAGGAAAGGACAGATTGGTCGGGCTGACTTTTAGGACATAGAAAATGGTGAAGGCGAGACTCAGTTTCTCCTTCCCCGCCGAAGCTTTTGCAGGTCATCAATGAGTTGGTATGCGATGACGGGTTGAGAAGGAAGTCGCCGGAGACTAATCCAAACCCAGTTTGAGGAGATGCTTCGTATGAAATTTGCGGTTTTGGAATCAAGAACGAGGCCTGTTTGGACTTGAGAGAATTTTCAGGAGATGATAGAGCCGAGAAACATGATGCATTCAGCACTCTACCTCCTCCATTATCTTTCTCCACCGACATCCTGCAACAGAAAGAATCTAGTGAAAAAACCATAATAATTAAGGGCAGCTAAAACATCTGAAAGGCAATGTCTTTTATGGGTACCTGTTGATCTGGGTAGAACCAGAAGGGTGGAACGATGTAGGGGGCAAGTTCTTGACGAGTTGGTTGGGAATACCGGCGCCGTAATCAACCACAGAGGCTGTTGAGGAAGAGACCAGCTTTGGGGTGGTGGTGATGTTATTGTTGGAAATTCCGGCAACGGACTGGCCTGCTTGGCCTTCCACAGGCTTTCTTGAACGATGGCGGCCTCTGTTCATGTGCCGCTCGCAGTATTTCTGATCGGCCACAGCATCTCTGGCGCACCGCCATTTCTTCCCGTCGGTCCGGCGACACCTTCCTGGTTCCGGATCTGAGTTGCCAGAGAATCCCATATGAAAAGTGCCCCATCCCACTGATCACATTCGCGTAAAACCATCAAGAATGAACTTCTAACTTTAGACAAATCTCAAACAGACGAAAAAAGTTTCAGTTTTTCAGATTTCTAAGAATGGGTAAAGAAACTTACATGCATTGGGCCGGAGAAATCCCGCCGGAAAACCAGACAAACCAGCGGAATCGAGAGCCTTTTTGATGGGTATGAGCAGATTAGAAGGCACAGAAACATTTGCAGCAATGTATTTATAAATCAAGGCCTGATGCTCAAGCTCCATCCATTGAGATGGAGTGAAAGGGCCTCTGACTCCCGTTAAACCGCCATACATGCTTCCGCAGTTCAAGTTTCCACTGTTGTAGCCTGAAACAAAACCAACCCAGAAAAAATTTCAGGACAGAGAATAAAGAAAAGGGCTGATTTCTGAAGCCATAAACAGGTAGAGCTGGAAGGAAAAAAAAAGTATTTTATTTCAGATAGGGATGTGACGGGCCATAACATGTCTGCAACATTTAAGGAGGCTACAGAAATTATTAAATTTCTTGGCTTTCGACAGAAGAAAACAAAAGTTCCAAAATTGGAGAAGGAGACCGAGATAAAGACGACTCAGTGGAGCAACCAGAAAATAATCTCTCTGGTCAGCTCCACCGATCCACTCCATTCCCCGACTTATTTTTCAAAGCCTTTTCTGCACTTGTGAGGAAAGAAAGACTCAAACCCTCTCCGGTGGGAAGAAGAGATTCATTTTTTTCGTTCTTAACAAGCCTCAAGAACTCCATAAAAAGCCTGTAAAAGACTCCACCTCCATGCAGATGCAGGCAGCTCGGGAGTGCCATTTACTACTCTCAGAGAATAAAAAGTTGACATTTCACTTTCATATACTCACAAAAATGCGTCTTCCCCCTTCCCCAGATTCATACTAGCTCAAAAGAGCAGCTATCAGTTTGCAAGTAAATAAATACCTGTGTTTCTGGCAGAAGCAGACGTGGAGTGAAAGTAAGGAATAGAGTTGGTCGGGCAACTCCTCTCCAGTGAAAGAGACTCCGATTTGGGAGAGGAGAAACTCAGCATTTGCTGAGGTTCTTGAGCGTCAGAGAATGAGAATAGATTATTAGATCTCAGTAAAGTGATCTTGGAGGATGAGAAATCATCAGTCTTGGCCAGTTTAGAGCTCCTCGAGTCATCTTCAGCAGTGGCAGATCGAAACCCTAGAGCTGATCCGTACAACTTTTGCTTTGTTACGGGATCTGAGGCAAGAGAGACGAACCCAGACTCAGAACCCACTAACCCATCAAAACCCACGACTCCAAAATCCATCACAAAGGGAAAGAGATAAAAGTGGGTGCCTCTAAATAACCTCCTCTGAGGAGGCGAGGGAATGGAAATAAAGCATGGCCGAAAAAGACGAGGTTTGATGGGGTTGGGGGAGGCACATTTGGGAGGTGGGGCGGATCAGGGTGACGGAGAATTTAAAGCTCTAAGCTTTGAGAACTGGAACTATTTCAACGCAGACGGGGTTTGGTTTAGACAGACGATGTATTGAGCCACCACATAAAATAATTGTTAAGAGAGAGATTGGTCTGAAAACGTATTAAACACTCGGAAACAGTACTATAAATCTCGTACGTGCTTAAAAATATTAAAAGAAAACAGCAGGAACTGGAGCAGGAACTCAGGAAGGAGAAGGGTTAAGAGAGAGATTAGGGCAAGAAAACAAGTCCTGAACTTTTGGGACTGTCGTTGTTATACGAAAACAACAGGGAAGGAAAAGAAAACCCAGAAGAAGTCATGAGCTGAGAGAATCAGAGACGAAGAATGAGGTTCGTCTGTGTTTCGTTTTAGCGAGAGGAGGAAGATGGAGGAGGGGATGTGCCTGCCTTGTAAATTCCGCCATCGCCTTGCTCCATTTCTCACTCTTATTAAAGTGAAAGAAAGTCCAAACCACTGCAGCGCCACGTGACTCTCTCTCTCTTTCTCTCTCTAGACTAAGAACGTTGAGATTCTCTCTCTCTCTCTCTCTCTCTCTCTCCTTTGCCTCATCATACATAAAGTGGGTCGCACTTGCACATTGGATTTGATAAAATAATGGAGCTGTTTTTTAAAATGATGAAAGAAATTTATAAAGTTATGCTCGTTTTGTTCATGCTTAGACTCAAGTAATTGTCAATTTATTTAGTTACTTCTCCTTCTCCTTTCTCCTTCTCCTTCTCGGGGAAAAGTGATGAAATAAAATTATAGTTTTAGATAAAATACGTTACACCAGCTGAGAGATCATGTTGATATGTCTAAAACTGTAGTTTACTAATAATCTATTCGATGGTTTTACGTCGTATATGATGTGAGAAATCATGGACATGTTTGAGAATAGGTCGATTCGATCGTCTCTTGGGTCAAAAGGTTCGATTTTTTTCTCGACCATATCGTTTTCCGTTTCTGTCATGAGCCTCTCATGGGATCGTGACAATTTGATCGTAATTTTACTGAACAAAAAACCAATTAAATTCAACTCGGTAAACTCGACTAGTGAGATACCTTTGTTGTTTCACTTAACTTTCTAATTTCATAGCTTATCTATCCTTCCGTTTAGTTGCCTAAAAAGATTTATATTCATTAAAATTTATCAACTCACTCCAAACGAAGGAAAACATTAATTTCACAATCTAAATATCCAAACAAAATCTATGTAAATTTATTTTAGGAGTTAAGAAAAAACGTGTTATACTAAATAGGCAGAGAATTCTATTTATCAACTATTAATTGTTCACTCGGTCAAGTGATATGGAATTGTACATCTACACCAATATAGGATGATCTTTGACAATCAATAGAATTTTGGATCGTTTTTGTCTTTACAGGGCAGACTATCACAATATATTCCCTTTGGAAGCGCGACGTCTCTGTAGACCACACTTATGGTTGAGTTTCAGCTTTAATACTAGTTGTGGAGTCTGCAATGCTCCTAGTACAATATTGTCCGCTTTAAGTAAAAAGCTTACACGAATTTATTTTCAAAGTTAACTAAAAATGCATTGTATTAAGTATGAAAGAGATTTTTTACTTATAAACTATTTATTTCCTACTATAGTCATTATTGTTTTTCTTTTTGTAGTTCTTGTTTGAATATTACAAATTTGTTCCTCACAAACCATAGTGTTTGTAGAGTGAACCGAATCCATCGCATAATGATAGAGTTTTTGAGCTTGCATCTACGACCACCCAAAGTGGTTGATGTCGTGTGATGCATTAAGAATAGTTGTCAAAACTTGAAAATTGTTACTTGACTAAGAGAAACATGTTTACGTAATTAACAACCATATACTAAACTCATATATTTAATTATAGTCGTGAGCAGTTATACGTAAATTCTAGTTTTCTAGGTTTAATTTAAGTCTGACTTACAAGTTATCGATACAAAGGTTCTGGTTTTTAGGTCAAACGACGATCGTCCGGCATTTTTAAGTCTTTTGTCACATTAAAAAACAAATAAGCGATGCTGATTTAGAAAATTAGAACCATCAATTTTTATATTGACGATAAGTTTAGAATTAAACTAGGGAACATAACCCGTAAAAAAACATACTAGGTTAGAATAAGAGACGTAAGGCTAAAGAGAGAGTGAAAAAAAGATTTGTCTACAATCTCGTATAATCTCGAATGTTATGAATACGCGTACGTAGATTAAATGATACAACACGAATAGAAGTGGTTAGATTCATGGATTAAAGTGGGTTAAAAAGAGGTGTTAATGTGGATGTGTGCATGTGAGAATGCATGGAAAGAAGGAACCCCACACACACACACACACACACACACACACACCCTCTTGGCAAAGATTGGCTTTTAATATTCTCTCTCTCTGTTACTCATTGATTACATTACATACAATGGAGGAGCTGTTGCTTAGCTGGACCAGACATCGCTCTAAAATATCCTAATTTCATTATTATTTTGTATTTATTTACTTTTGTTTTTAATTTTAGGAAAAATAGAAAGGCTGCCACGTCATATAATGTCGGAGTCCCCACTGTCTCTCACTAAAACACACACGAGAGAGAGAGAGAGAGGGATAGCTCTGACGTTGACGTGTCAATTCTAGGGTGTGCTGTTGACAGTGCGACGTCGTCCCCACCATATTGTCTATAATTGCTGGTGGGCCCCACCGGAAGCTCGCTTCCTCTTTGCCGACAGCCATGGGCTAGGACCCACCTTCCATACTCTCATCACCCTTCCCTTCCCTTCCCTTCCCTTCCCTTCCTGCTTCATCTTTTACTCCCTATACAAAGGCAGCGAACTCATATATAATATTAATTAATAAAATAAAATAAAAAATGAAGGAATTAATAAAATTAAAAAGTGGTAGGTCGTAGGGAGGAGAGGGTGGTCAACGTGCGCAGGCGAGGAAGCTAAGACCTAAACTGCGACGGGGAGAGGGTAGAGAAAGGAAGAGGCAGAAGACAAAAGGGTCTAATCCCCTCCCTCTTCATCGGGACCATGCACCAACCGGTCCATATATTCTAATACTTTCCGTGATGTCTATGTACATAGCAAGAATGATTCAACTTCTCTCTCTAAAATGTTGAGGTCACGTGACCACCTTGCTATCACTGCGTGTTGAGATTTGTCTATTGCTTTTTTTGAGGGGTAAGTAGGAGCTGGCCTCGCAGCATGCGATCTGTTTTGCTGACTCAAAAGCCTCCCCAAAGACTAAACAAAGCTTCGTTTTAGATGAGGACATGCATGATTAGATTACGTTCCTCTAGCCTTCTCTCTCTCTCTCTAGCCCCCCTCTCTCTCATCTCCGAGTTCGAGGAAAAACAATTGTGGGTTTCCAAGAAACGTCACAAAAACCCCATATTTTTGTTGTTTTATTCGGTCAAAATACTCTTTTTTTTTTTTTTTTTGTTTTGTATTATTCCAATTAGGGTTTTGGTTAGGGGAAGCTGTGCCTGTGGGTCTTCTTCAGAGACCCTCTTCCACTGAGATGAGATGACAAAACCCTAATTTTGATAAAGAACAAGGGTTTTTGCAAGTCCAACGATTGTGTAATCCCAAAGGTATGTCTTATCAGGGTGTTGGGTCAAAACAATTAAATAAACTATTATTATTATAAACAAAGAAAATCTCGATGGAAGGGTCAGTTATTAAACTACGCCATCTCTTGCCTTGAAACAAAAGCCTCCCAACCTTTTACAACCCTAGTCTCTCTCTACTGATGCTTTCTTTTATTTGAACACATATCTCAATGAGTGTGTCCCCATACATATAAAATCCAAGGGCCAGTGAAGAACATTTAAGTCAATAAATATTTACTCAAATAATAGTTCCAACATAATTGAATAGCTTAGAATCAGCGCGTGAGTTGTGGGTAGTTAAGAGGGCTAGCAATTAGGGTTTGGGCGTTACTCTTGGCTCGAAGACCTAAAACTATCCAGCCTTGGGAGGGGAGAAGGGGGAGTCGTGAGAATAATAACTGAAGTTCTTAAAACTACAACTAATAAATAGTTAATGATGAAATTAGCACATGATTGAGAGTGAAAATGTGGAGTAAATTTGATAAAATTAGGCACACTTATTGAGAAAAATGTGTCACATGATGCAAGTGATTTGAGAAATGGGGAAACCAAAGATTGATTATATTAAAATGGACCCGATTATCGAATATTCGCACGCATTAGGAGTAGGATTAGTGTAGTGATTATTGATTAATTAATTAATTAATTAATCAAACTTTTCTTTGGTTTGTGTAGAGCATGAGCATGTGAAGAGATCTGGGGATTCAGTCCCCCCTTCACCTCTCCAACTATGCAAATAACACCCTTTTCTATCTAGTGATCTATTTTATTGTACTAGTTGTCCAATTATTGTTTTTAAAAACTATATGAAAATCAACCCGGACTTTTAGCTATAACACCCGGATATAGGAGGAATCACCGTAACGAGACTCAGATGGTCCAAGTCGTACCAGTGGGAATGCACAATTCTACATCGTTTGGAAAATGCATCATTTATAAGTAAGATTCTTTTCTCTATCTATTACAACGTATTTTGAGATAACTCAAAGCGAACAATATTAAAAATTAATTTAGGGTTTTAGAGTTTTTTACGTGCAAATTTTAAATAACGTTAAGAATTAAGTGATCATTTTAGTGGGGTTCTTGAGATTAGTTCAACTTTGTTGGAGTTGAAGCTTGAATTGGATTTCGGTTTGGTTTTTTGGGCCGGGGTTTATATTTTCATAGAATAAAGTTAAAATTATTAGGTTTATTTTTTATTTTTTAACGAAAAATCTACAAAGCAAAAATATCCAGAAACACGTGTGGACGTGTGGTCTCCTCTCCTTGTATCTTCTTCCCCATGATTTTGCTGTGTTGAAGGGTTCGGCCCACATTGCCACTCCCCGGTTCTGCTCTCTCTCTTCTCTTGCCAATGGCCAAGATGATGCCCCTCGCCCATCCTCCCAACGGGGTTCTCTCCGTCCGCAGGTGTTCCCTTTCTTCCCCTTCCTCTCTCAACTTCACCAATCCTTATCCATCCCTTTTCTCAAATCGAAAGGCCAGGCTGATTCCGACAGGCGACATTGCCAGACCCCTTAATCTTGCGCTCGCGAAAGCGGATGGAACCCTTGACTCTTCCAACCAGCCGGCTTCCTCTTCTTTTTCTGGTGATCAAACGGTCTTCGTCGGCGATGAGAATGTTCCTTTGGAAGGTGTTATCCAGTTCGATAAACCCGATACGTCTTCTCGATTCCGCAAGTGGGGGTAATTCTTTTTATCCGTTTTCAGTGATTCATTTGTCGGTTTCTCTGCTTTTCTTGGTTGCAATTGTTCGTTTCGTTTTTGAATTTGGTTTAGTCGCGTGGCTCTGCTTGCTGGTGGGGATGTGCTGGCGCTGCTTTTGTTTTCCGCAGTTGGAAGATTTAGTCATGGTTTCTCTGTTTTTGACATCGAGACTTTGCGGACGGCTGATCCTTTTGTTGCAGGTGAATTCATTTTTCACTTCCGTAATTTCAATGAAGTTTTTAGTTAGGCTTATAACTTACTAATAACTTGAATGTGGAAATTCAGGTTGGTTTCTCAGCGCTTACTTCTTAGGTGGTTATGGTGAAGATGGGCGTGGAATGAATGGTCTAACTAAGGCTGTAATGGCTACTACCAAATCATGGGCTCTTGGAATTCCTGTGAGTTTTACTGTATTTCTCTTCCATGATAGATAGTTTTAAATTCTACTCTAGTGTTATGGACAATTGACGCCCTTAATGTAAGATTGTTTTCAATCTATATTACTGAGATTTAGAGGTAGAATTTTGTTAAAGTTATGAACTATGCTTTCAGTTCAGGGAAAAGAAAAACAAAATCATCTAGGCTTAGAGATGGAAGCGTCACTTTGATGTAAAGAATTCAAATTGTGTAAAACTTTGACGAAAGTATATTTAGTCGTCTAAGGATAGGTGAAGAAATATTTTTTGGAGATCCCTTTTGTTTCATAATGAATTTTTACAAACCTCTTTCTCTGATCTTAAGTCTCTGTGAACAACCCAACCAAAATAGTATACGAATCACCAAAGTTTAAGGAAAGTAAATCTATTATCGCAATCTAATTCTCACTTGCTTAAGTCCACATTCACTTTTTGATGATTTTTAATCTACTAAAAACAATGGCCAAATGAAAAATTGACATATCAATATATGTATGTTAAAAGAGTAAGAATTAGACCGCGAACCTGGTCATACCCAATTCACTGACTCAAGACGAACTTTCGGGGGTGAATACTTGAAAATTGTTGAATTATGAATGTTCATCAATAATGGGACATACATTTTCTTCGACGCGATTAACAATAATCAATTTGAAGAAAATAATGGGTTAATGTACTTTGTAAAATATCTCTCATGCGGTGTAGCTCCTAACGAAATACAAAATTGCATCATGGTTTTGGTTGATGTTACAGTTCTATGTGACAATATGGATCACATAATGGATTTTTCAGTGCAGTTATCTTTCTTGATATGATATTAGTATGTTCTGTTTTTACATTTTTTGATGTTAAAATCTGACGTGTTTATGAATATGAGAACGCTTACGGTGCTGTTATTGTCAGCTTGGAATATTAATAAGGGCTACAACCTTGGGACATCTTCCACAATTTAACTTCATAGCAGTAACAATGGGAAGCACAGCTGTTCTGCTAATTGGATGGAGAACGGGATTGTATAACCTTCTTCCTTGCAATACGAGCAGTAAGAGTGACGTGTATCGTCGTGGCAGCCCGTTCGAGTTATTTGAGGTAGAATATCATTTTTTGCTGTTAGGCACATTTTGGAAACTTGAATTTTTCTTCAAAATATCGTTTCGGAGTTAAATGTCGAGTGCAGGAACAATTGAATGATGTAAGTTTGAAATGATTTTATTATTTGTTACTAACAATTGGCTTGATCTCCTTTTGGTGCAGTTGTTAACATCATTAGTGAGAAGATGGTGATAATAGCAGGCATTTCTGGGTATGATTGTACCACAAAAGGCGATCTAATTAATCTTGAGGAGGTGCTTGTTTAATTATGTGTATAGAACCCATTGGAATGCTTATTTTGTGTAAATCTCGTTTCCGAGAATGAAACTTCCATTGTGAAGTTTGTTCATTGGCTTTGTTTAGGCTTTTATCATGACTGCATTTCATGTCTTGGAGGAGAAGGGCCTCTAAAAGAGGAGAGTCCTCCGTGCTAGGCACTCAATGATGTGAGCAGGCAGTGGAAGGAAGTAGTGCTCTGGCCACTCGTCTTGTGATTGTATTGCTATTTTCATGAATTATTTCGTTTTGAAAATGGAAAGATATAGACTTTGTCTGCAATTATGTTCTCCCGTGAATCTCATTCAAATGTGGGTCTCTGTATCTGATGTGGACCTCAGGATTTCCCGCCATTGGAGGCCAAGCTTTTCAGTAAAAACAAGAAGAAAAAGGAAAGCTTTTGGGGTCTTTTCACATCATTTCTGGAATATATTACAATCTTCCTGTCCGGAAGCAGGTAAGGTGTTGACTAGCTTTAGCAAAAGCCAAACCAACCGTGAAATGCTTCCACCTTCTAAATTAGACTGCTGTAATTTTATTTCACAGATCAACAATATTACCGCTGCTTCCGTGCGATATCCTGAAATGGATCCTGTTTTTTGACAAGTGAATTCCAACAATGGCAGTACATATTGAAGAAAATTACATCTGTTTCTTCTTACGTCGCAGGGGGATGACAAGACAACATTTCCTGCCCCTCCTGTTGAGATCTATCTACATGTCCTTGTACTCTGAAAACTTTAATATCCTCCTCTTACCCGGTCCCTAATGGCAGCTACTGCATCCCCACTAGATCTCATTTTACAACTCCGAGAGAGAGATTTCTGGGTTGTACTGGCAGTCTTTGATCTGGGTTTTAGAAGGGTTTAATGAAAAATGTGGATCCTTTGTTTTAGAGGAAATGCAAACGACAAAGCTTGCTTACACGAGTAGATCCCTATGGATGGATTGCAGGGAATGGGATCGCCTCTTTTTCTGTTTCTGGGGCAGAGGGCAGAAAACGAGAAGGGATATGGAGAGTGTAGAGGAAGAATGGGAATGATTTCAAACGCGGATATCTTTCTCTCTCTTTCTCTCTTCAGATGATAATGGAAGTCAATTTCGATCCTCAGTTCCGCCATGGCCAACCTACTTCTGCTGCTTCCCTCTCTCCTCAATTCAAAAGCTCTGGTGTGTTTTACGGCGTCAGAGAAAACGCTCCACTCAAATTCAATGCTTCTCTTTCTTTAATGGAACCCCTCGCCCAATCTCCTCATGCTTTGCTTTTCTCTTCTTCCTGCTCTTTTTCCTTTTAAACGTGGCTTCATTTTTTTTTTTTTTTTTTTGTGCAGATGCGTCGCCTAGTTCTTCTCCAAAGCTAGAGAATTTTCTGGGCGGTGCGAGAAGGGCGAGGCATCCATATGGAAGCCATGGACGAGAAGCCACGGAGCTTGTTCATCTACTCTCTAGTCAAAGAGATGAACAGATTCATGTTCAATCTCAACCACTCTATTCCGCAGTACCACCCTGCAACGAAATTCGTCAAACACTCGTTGAAGAAGAAACCCAGATCCCTGAAATGGCTGAAAATGGAATGTATTTTTTAAGAAACTGGGTGGGTCGGCATTATAATACGGTGGAGGACCCCATTAATGTCGATGAAGGTGGAAGCTCTGGCTCTGTCGGTCCGATGAGCTGCGAGAATTTACAGTCACTCAGCTTCTACATGAGCCCTCGCTCTCAATCTAGCTGCTCACTAAATCAAACCCAGATCTCTCAATCCAGAGTCAACATAGGAAAAAAGAAGACAGCTCCGGCCAAAGCGGCTCAGAAGCAGCCGGTTCACCGGAAGTACATCGACACATTTGGGCAGAGAACCTCACAGTTCAGAGGAGTTACAAGGTTTGTTCCTTCCATTTTTAACTTCGGTTTCTCTCGTCATTACCTTATGATTGGTAGTTATTATTTGATATTCAGGCATAGGTGGACAGGAAGGTACGAAGCTCATTTGTGGGATAACAGCTGCAAGAAAGAAGGACAGACAAGAAAGGGAAGACAAGGTTAGCTGAGAAAAAACAACCACCTTCTTTCTATGCTTGGTTGCGATGCAATTGTCTTTTTTTGGTGCAATTTGACCTCACATTCTCATTTATTTGCTCTCTTCTTCAATGGGTTCGACGATTCTAAACAATCTCTCCTCTTCTCAGTTTATCTGGGTAAGCCTGTTCTTGACATCACATAATCACTGGCCTTCGAGTAACTCGTTTTCTGACGTTGTCGAAAGTTGAACGCAGGTGGATACGACATGGAAGAGAAAGCTGCTAGAGCTTATGATCTGGCAGCCCTCAAGTATTGGGGACCCTCCACCCACATTAACTTTCTGGTAAACTTGTAATCTTGATCTGATATTCCATTTATCATGCAATTGCAATTTCACTCCTTTTCTCACTCTTCAGCTCCGAAATTACGAGGTGGAGCTCGAAGAAATGAAGAGCATGAGCCGGCAGGAGTATGTGACCCAACTTAGAAGGTGAGACCGATTATATTGCAAGAGATTGGAAAATGGAGAATTTGTTCTTACTGCTCTCTGCTGTTGCTTCTGGTTGTTCATAGGAAAAGCAGCGGGTTTTCCAGGGGAGCTTCGGTGTACAGAGGAGTGACGAGGTTCTCGTCTTTCCATCAAAACCTTGAATTGATTAGTCTTCTTGTCTGATTCTCAACAGCTTCTGTCTCTGTTTCTTCAGACATCACCAGCATGGAAGGTGGCAGGCTCGAATTGGAAGAGTAGCAGGAAACAAAGACCTTTATCTGGGGACTTTCAGTACCTTCCTCAACTTCTTGATTTTGATTGTTTTTCTCACTTTTACCATGCAGTTAGATGGATCTGTGTTTGATTCAGTCGTCTTCCCCATCATACTCTGTTTCTTTAACTCTTCAGGCACCCAGGAAGAAGCAGCAGAAGCATATGACATAGCTGCCATTAAATTTCGGGGGCCTAATGCAGTTACTAATTTCGATTCTTCGAGATACGACGTTGAAAGCATCACGAACAGCCACACGCTTGTCGGCCAAGACCTCGGCAGGGGAAACAGAGAGATCCATTCAGAAGGGAATAGCTGCTCATTAGCCATTGATACTACTGAAATAGAGATCAACCCTTCTGCAGAAAACGGGAATGGCGGTTGCTCGGATTGGAAGACGAGAACGAGAGAGGCGGCCCCTGATAGAACTGGCGGTACAACCACAGCCCCATCGCTGTCAAGGTTTATGGTGGAATCAAATGGTGGAACTCGTTGGTTTCCTCCTCCCCATTTGCCTTTTTTTGCGGCATGGAATGATACTTGGCGTTAACATCAGAAAAATTGAGACTTTTAATGTATGATTTTTTGCAATTTTGAGACTTGTACTGGTTAAATTGTGAGCCTCTTTGCATAGTCAAATCAACTTGTTGTCAATGAGGCTGGTGCGTCTCAATCGAATGGGCCATTACATCGATTCTACATGAAATTTACACGCAGACAAGCTAAGAACGCACTAGTACCCAACTCAAAACTATCTACACTCCAAGAATCAATCATTATCACTGTCTTTGTTATGAACTGAGCTCTTCTCGACTGGGTTTCTGAGTTGACAAGTCCTGATGAAGGATTGGAGACGATGAATGGCTACCAGTAAGGTCTCTTCAGACATGTTCGCGAAGCAGATTCTGAACCATCCCGGCTCGGAGCAGTGGCAAGAAGAACCAGCAGAAACGTTCAGTCCTGTCTCCCTCAGAATTCTCTCCCACATCTCCTCTTCTGCTCCGAATGAATCCGATCTCAACAGACCCCTCATGTCCACCCAGCAAAACAAACCTCCATTGCCGGTCAAGCACTGGACTTCTGCTCTCTGCAGCCCTCTCACCAGCATTTCCTTTCTCTTTCTGATTCTCTTTTTTGTCTCCTTCATCAGCTTTCTCATGAATGTTTCGTCCGAGAGCATCTGAGAAAGTAGATACTGGGTCTGTGAGGAAACCAGGCTAAAGCTTGACATCTTCGTCGCTGCTTTCACTACCCTTTCATTGTCTGAATAAATCATTCCGGCTCTGAAACCGGGTAGCCCGAGATCCTTCGAGAGGCTGTAAACAATATGAACCCGCTTCGAAATATCGGTTTCTCGGAGACTCTCCTCCATTAGAGCTTCAGATATGCTCATAAAACACGGAGGTTCGTAGACTGTTCCAGAATATATCTCGTCGCTCACTACGTGAATTTCTTTGGTTGTTGCGAAATTAATCACGTCGTTAATTTCCTCTAAATTCAGGGTTCTGCCTAGTGGGTTCGATGGATTTGTGATTAGCACCCCTTTCACTGTCAATTTAAGCTTTTCTGCTTCTCTATAGGCTTCTTCCATTGCAGACATGGTTATTCTGAAGCCATTGGAGCTCGAACAATGTACAGGAACGATTTTAACTCCAGTCCGCCATTGCAGATCCCTATCAAACCTACACAAACTTTGTGAAAATAGGTCATTCCGCATACCGATCAATGGAAATGTCTTTTCTACTAATTTATACGTTCAAGGAAAACAATAGTGCAAGTAGGCTAACCCTGGGTAGTATGGGGTGGGAAGAAGAAAGGCTTGGCCAGGATCTGCGAGGCAAAGGACTAGAATTTCATTGGCAGAAGTTGCACCTGCGGTAAGTACGAGGTTGTTCGGGTCCAACTTCACTTGGTTTCTTCGTATTCTGGCCATGAAATTCGTCAGCTCCTGAATAAAAAAAAGATTAAGTACGTGGAATATGTATAATTGGTGAAGAGAAAGAGTTAATACATACTTTCTTGAAAGCGGGTAAGCCGTGGTAATCTTGAAAGAGAGCGAGTTGTTTGAACAAAGACTTGCCGTTTCTCTTCAACCCAACAGCGTCTTCATTGAGTTCAAGCCAGGGCTCAATGAGATCGAAAGAAAGCTGAAGAACAACAATGGTGTAAACAGTGAAGAGAAGAAGGAGAGGGAGGTGGGGTATGGGTTGAGCATAACCTCATTTTCAGCAAGTCCCATCTGAATGATTCCGGTGGGATTCTGAGACGGATGGTAAGGATTCCTCTCGTACTCCTTCCATCCAATGAAATAGGAAGAGTCTTGGCCGCTCGAATCCTCACTGGCTCTTCTAGACAACCTGTCCATTGCTACTAGAACTAGGGCTAGTTAAAACTCAAATGATGTCTTTCTGACGGGGACAGGGCCAAGTTCAGTGTTTTGCGTAGGAGCTTAGTCTACTGAGGTCTACTTGGTGAGGTGTTTGTTTATATACAAGTGCATCAGACCATCCGTGTGTGAAAGCAATTAGAGTTCAGGATGAGTGCTTCACTCAGTACCAAAGATGTGCACAAATTATATTATTGTTAGGAAAAGTAAAAATGGAATAGTTTTTCATCAGAGGGTCTATTGCTACTTAATACAATACGCTTTACGTTAATTTTAAGAATAAATCTGTACAGATATTGACGTAAAACATACAATATTATACTAGGAATACCGAATACATTACAATAAAACTTTCTATTTCTACTTAGTACAATACGTTTTAAGCTAATTTCAAGAATAAATCTGTATATGTATTGACGCAAAACATACGATATTGTTTTACGAGTACCGAATATATTACCATAAGACTCCAAACGTCTCTTCCTATTTGTTTTACATGATCAATGTAGGCAATTGTTGATAGATTGTAGAAGATGAGTGAAACTCATTTCCCCTTTTCCTTCCCTTATTTAGCCCCTACCCACTGCCTCCCTGCCACTCAATTATTGGTCCAAGTCAAGAAACGTGGGAGCAGCATGCAATAATAATAAACTCCTTTTTTTGGCCCTGAAAAAGGACAACGTTCTTCGGTTTTCCTTTTCCAACGAGATACAAGGGTGTCAAATGCATACTTTCAAAATAAAAGATGTCTGCAGTACCAACTACAATGGTAAATCTACCCATTCTTAATCAAATCAAAATGTCATGTAGTTCTTTCCCGTTTTCTAGTGTAACAACCCGTCTAAATATTTTACCATAAATTACAAACCCTAAAATTTTTCTTTTGATTTAACTCTCGTATCAGACTTCTTAGATCGTTTGTAAATCTCAATTATTCAATTTTCAAATTCTCAATAATTTATACAGAAGTTTTTGATCTCTTATTAATATTCTTAAATTAAAACTTAAAAACATTTAATTCAATTAATTAAAGCTACAATAGTAATAATGTCGTACTAATCAAATCAAAGACTAATTATAAATATCTTATAAATGCTATCTTAATTTTTGATTTTATTCTCATTATCAGTATTCTCGTCTATATGCTCGCCCGTAAGTAGAAGATCTTCGATCATCGATATATCATTTTTCTTTAAATTTTTCTCATACATTGCAAACTAACAGTGAAATATACTCAGTAAGTAAAACCGAGATACCACAAGGAGAATACTTTATCCATTCTACTTATTATTTCTATTTCGATAATTATCTATAATTATATACGGTTAGATTTCTTTGCATGGTAGACTACTTGTCGGCCTGACTTCACTACAACTTTTGGCCTCCAATAGTTTTCCATCTAAAGCAATCTATGTTTCTTTGCCCGGTAGGCTACTTGCTGAGGCCCCAATAGCTTTCTCGTCTAAGGCAACCGACCAACATCCGTCAATTCTATATTTTTATTACGTGTCCACGCCATTACAAATTATATCACGACTTTTCATTATTTTCATCACAATAATATTTTACACTAAATATTTCACAATATATAGCACCAACCATTATCAATCAAAATATAAGAAAGAGACTATCACAAAATAAAAACAAGTTTCACGAGAATAAAATGAAATATAATAAAAAAATTTTTATACTATTGCTTTGTAATATAGAGCCTACAGTTAAAGGATATTTACCTACCTCGATTTAATGCTGAAAGCCTAAAGTTCAAATATTGATTTCAAATCGCTTCTTATCTATAAGAAATTTAGTGTAGATGTCAATGTTAAATCTAATAATGTGACGGCCTAACCTCCTTCGGCCTTGTGCCCCTCGGGTTTAGTGGGTCTCGTGCCCTTGCTGCACGTCACTTCATGACATTTTTCCCCTAGCGAAGGAATTTTTACACTCTCTAGCATTCGAACCTATGTCTTGCCAGGCTAAAGCACATGGACACCTAATGCTGGTACCACTTGAACTACTAAAGCTCCTTTTTTTGTGACGGGCCAACCCTCCTTGGCCTCGGGCCCTCGGGGTTGGTGGGCCTCATGCCCTGTTGCACGTCACCTCATGATCTTTTCCCCCTAGCAAATGAATTCTTGTCGTCCCCAACATTCGAACTCATGCCTTGCAAGGGAAAAGTACCCGGGCACCTAATGCTGGTACCACTTGGGAAAAGATCATGAGGTGACGTGCACGGGGCATGAGACCCGCCAACCTCGAGGGGCACAAGGCCGAGAGGGGTTGGGCCGTCACAAATAAATTCTTTTCTATAAATCCTATTTTTTATTCATCAAATTCTTTAGAAACAAGGAAAAATCCTTCCGTGTTGGACTTTGGGTTAGCTTGGGCAACTCCGAGTCGATTTGGGTCAGATTTTCTCGAAGCCGACCACTCAAGGCAACGTTGATGAATATTCGAATTGTTGTCACTTCATTTTCTTCTTAACTTATGAGGTGTTGATAAATCTTCAGATTACTACCTTTCTATGATGGTGTGGTGGAGGGGTCCTTGAGTGATCCTCCTTTTTCATTGTGATGATTTTAAAGTGAAATATACAATAATGACTTATTTTCGTATAGTTGTATATGTATACAACAAATGCTTGACTTATTGTCTCATCGGTGGCTCGTGGAACATGTTTTCTTAAAATGATGGAAATGAGTTTTTTTTTAAAGCGCGTTTGACATCCATTTTTTATTTAATCGTGTTTTTAAATGAAAAAGTAAAAGAAGTCTTATATGCATTTGCATTAAGTATCAGTTTTCTACTAAGTTAGTCACTCACTCCTAATAATTTCTTCCTTTTCCAGAAGTGTTTAGAAGCAGTTTCCTTTTCTTTATTTCTTTGTTTGAGTGTTTTATTAATTTTCTAGTGATGACCTCTCTCTTTAGTTGAACTTGTATAAGATTGATTGAACTAGATTTGGAACTTATTGAACTGGTGTTTTAATATCACACTATTATATTTGTAATCATCACGTAGATCTTTGAGTTTTAATTTATGTTCAAGTTTTCTACAGCAAACCAAACTTTAAGCTGAGGATTGGAGTCTCTCCGAAAATCAGATCGTTTGACCCTTCGTTCAGTTTTGACTTGTTTTCCACAACAAATCAGAATTTTGCTTTCTGGTTGTGAAGAATAGTCCCAATGAAGTAGAATATTTTGTAAGTTCCAAGTATCCCAACTAACGTTTTGTTTTTTCTAGAACTTCTCAATATTTAATATGAAATTTCTACCTCGAAAAATCGAGTTTTGAAACGTCAAACTCTGGATCATTGTTTGGGCGAGAATCCTTGGTCGTGTATGCCATCTTTAGGACGTAGTGATATAATTTGAAGAAGTAAGCAACTAGAAATTTACTCTCTTTGACACGTTATTTTAAAGTTGGATAGTTCTAGAGTAAAAATTGAAACTTTTGGACAATAATCGCGTTTGTCATAAATATTTTTAGAATGTTAGGACATAAGTTTGGTCAAGCAAATTTGAAATTCAGGCAAAACAAAAACAACGAGCAACGTTGGAGAAGACGACGTTGGGTGCAACTCAAAAGGTGCTGAGCCACGACCCGACCCGACCCGACCCTTGTTGGTCATGGTTCAAGCCCCATTTTGGGCTGCGGCTCGATATGTTTTGGGACTAATTTTTTATTTTGGACTCAATCATTCTTGGGTCATTTTGAGTCTAAAAATGTGATATTTAAATCATGGATTTTCAATGCTAATATTGTTTTTGGCATGGTAATTAGGTACCAGATCTTAGTATGCAATTTTTATTTATTTATTTGTACTTGTATGATATTGGACTTGGTTTTAATTTTGGATTTTGACGGTGGTAGCCCCAATTTCATATAGGGATTTATTTTTCAGTCCAGGATCATTATTTTCAAAAATCTTATTTTGAGATGTGTTCTCGTATGAAACGACATTAATATTTAATGACTTAATTTTATTATACCATATATTTATTTTCACTGGATATTTTATTTTAAGCATACACACTTCGTTACTGATCATTTTGGTCATGTGCACCAAATTTGATTAACCCATTAAAGATCCTCTCTTCTTTACGCACTTTTGAACTATCGGACTACGTGTTTGTTTGTGTTCATTAGAGTAATGAGATAACTGATTGTGTCATGTATCTGATTACAAAATTTTAAACATAATCAATGTCTTTATTGTCGTGGCTTTAGCAGTTGCCGAGTATCGCATTTACTAATGTATATGTCTATGACATAGTACATCCAGCATCCGTAAATCACTATATTTTTACTAGGGTTTTTACCATGTACAGTAAAACCTATTTTATATGTATACTACGTGATAGTGAAGTATTTAATGTAGCCCTACTACTTTGTTATGAACTAGATTTTTAAAAATGTCTTATGTTTGACATGTTCACACATTTCACAATTTTAAACTTATATTATTACTTTATTTTTGATGTCATCTTTTGAATATCGATTATAGTTCATTTGGTTTTGGGCCGTGAATTTTAATTCTTCTCCTACGTTACTCTAAATAATTAACAAAAATGTTGGACAATTTGATTCATTTTTTAGTTGGGTTGTTTCTCGTTCTATCTCTCGTTGCTCATGGGTCATGACATAAAATAGTAATCAGCATTAATGAGAATTATTATTATTTTTGCATTAAAATCTAGTTTTAAATAATTTGAATCTTGAGAGGAAAATCTAAACCCTAAGCCATTCACGTGTTCTTTAGTCATCTTTAGAGAAACTATATTCGTGATTTTTCTTGTGGATCAGCAATCATATCTTAACTCAATTATTAGTCATCTTTGAATTTAATTTTCCTAAAATTGAAAAAAATAAATAAATAGAAACTTTATTCTCTGAATAACAATGTTTTTATATTTTGAAACTATTCATTGACATTGGAAAACTTATGCACGAGTCTGATATGATTCAAAGGTTGAACGCTGTTTCTTTGAAAATGGAAACTCGAAGACTGCGAGTGTCCTTACAGGCGCCGAAAGTCAAGAATAGCAGGCGATGCATATTCAACTCCATTAGAATGACTGATTCAAACACAGTTTCTGTCTGCATCTGAATCCATGTATATGGCTACATCAAACGAGAATTTATAAACAGTGCTTTGTCCTTTTATTCTCTTCGTCCCCACCTGGGTTGGAAAAAACTAGGCACCACTGCCATGCAAGGAGGTTTAAATCCAGAAGCACGGACTGCTACAGACACTTTCATCAAAGTGAGCTATCTTTTGAAAGAAATGCTTCGTAGAAACCCCATGTTTCGCCTCCTATATTAAGCAAAGCTGTCGACCCATTTGTCTTCAATGATAATCTTGCCGATAACTTCAAATAAAGTTCATCCGAATATCACCGAGATGAAAAGCAATGATTACTGGGTCTGAAATTAATCAACCGAGTGAGGTTAAATTATCAGTTAGAAGTTTAAGAATCAAATGAGAGTGGAAATTATGTGAGAATATCAGAAGAAGAAGAAGAAGAAGAAGAAGAAGAAGAGGTGTGGCCGACAGATGATGACTGATTTGAGAATCACCAAACTGAATGCAATGGTCTTGGAGAACAAAAAAGCTATCCAACAAAGCTGGCATGACCTTCAGGCAGTTTCTCTTTCATGCTACTTTCTGCACAAACGGCCTAACTTTTCCACTGCTTTGTCTCCTTATCCACTGGCTGACAACATTCAATTTGCAACATGCATGAATTCCCCTTTTAATCACTAGGGTTTTGTTATCATCATAATACACATTCCTCCCAAGACTTTCTGTCATGATTTTTGTTGTTTTTTGTGTAGGAAATGGTTTCTATTACACGTAATGCTGGTTTGAGTTGCCATTCTAGGAAAGAAACTACTATATAGTGTTGATGAATATGACGATGAAGATAGGATGAAGATGAATTCGAATCAAATCAAATGAGTGAAGCAAATTCTTTGGAGCTTCCAGCATAAAACAAAAGTTGGAGAAATGTTTAAATCATACGTTAATGGATGAAGTTCTAAAGCAGGTGGAGTGAATACGAACAACCCTGCAGTGCTTACAGTACAATATTATCTGCTTTGAGCTGAATCACGCACAAATTTGTTTTTGGAGTTAGCTCAAAACGTGTTTTACTAAGCTTGGAAGAAAGCTTTACTTATAAATCAATCAATTTTCACTCTCTTAAACGATATAAAATTGTACACTTTCACTGATATGAACTGAATCTTCACAATCAACAGAATCTTGAGTCGTCTTTGCATTCATAGGGTGAGCTGTTGCATGTTGGGATCTGGGCCAAATGTATGGGCTCAGATCAATAATAAGAATGACCCAAATTACAGGAGAAGCTTGTAGGAGAAACTTCTTCTACTAGAGACAGGTTTGAGGAATCAGAGAATTAGGTAGAAATACAGAAAAGTGCGATGCTGTCAAGATGCTTTTTCGGATCATAGATAAGGTGTGGATGTTGATTTTGTTCTTCTGTTTTTCAACTAATATAAGAGTTTCAAGAACAGAGAGACAAACAAAGAAGAAAAGGAGTCGCCACTGAAGAGGACTCCTCCTATCTCCTATTGCCTTCGTGAAGAAGACATTTTTGCCATCCACCGTTGTTGCCTGCTATTTAGAACAAGCCGATTGCCAAGCCGTTTGGCCATTGAGCCATCAAACCCCCATCGCATGTCAGGAAGAATCGTCCGACCAACTATCATCGACGAGTTGGCCGTGCACAGAACCTATCGAGTCCCACTGAAAGAAGGGGAAGAAGTCAACCAGTTGTCGCCGATGAGGGAGATCAGCTCAGTCCACACCTTCTTATTGAGAAGGGCTTGTTGTAGTCTTAGTGCCGTGTTGATAGTGTGTATTTTACACACTTATTTATGTTTCTTTATAACTTGAATCGATAACATTTTCTCAAGTTTTTGAAAGCATTTGACGATTTTGGTGTAAATGCAAATATAAACTAAAATATAACAGGTTGGGATTTCAATAGAGGAACCATTCGCAAAAAAAGTCATTAAAGGCGTGAAACCTGAAGGAGAGCTGATCGGTCGCCACATTTAGGCGATCAATCGGTTAAATTACAAACCAACAGAGTTAGGAAACAAAAGAAATGCCGATTGATCGGCTAAGCTAAGCGATTGATCGACCAAAATAAAAAATTGAGAAAATGAAAGAGCAAGTGCCGATTGATCGGCCATAGTTGAGCGATTGATCGGCTGAAATGAAGAAATTAATTCTACTGACAGAACAAGTGTCGATCGATTGGTCATATATAGATGATCGATCGGCTAAATTGCTTTTTAGGCAGTTTTGGGCAGAAAGTGGGCCGATCAATCGGCCACATCCAGACGATCGATTGACTAGCGTGATCAAGACGAAGAGGTGCCGATCGATCGACTGTCAAGGATTAAAACAAGATCTGATTTTTTAGGTCTTTAATTTCAACTGTTTATCAGATCAGATTGATACCACTCGTTGATCAGATCAGATAGACGCCACTCATAACTCAAAATTAGGTTAGAAATCAAGAAAGAGAGGCAGCTCAGAGCATGATTTACGAAAAGGAGATCGAAAGCTGCCGACAGAGATCGAGACAGAGCGAGAGCTTCTGGATTCCAGCATAGTTTCTCGTTTTTCTTCTATTTTGTTTTTGCAATTATGAACTATTTTATTATCGTTGTTCTTCTCTACTCTAGCATGAACTAATTTTTTTCTCTACGGTTACGATGTAGCCAAATTATGATTATTTACTATTTTCTTTAATTTAATTTGTTAATTCTCTGTTTCGATATTATGTTGAGTAATTTATTTTGTTCTTAAAGCTTGTGATTGCCTGATCAACAATTACATGTTAATAGGATTATTTTGATATTGAGAGTAGATAATAAATCGTCCAATGAATAAATTACCATGAAAAGTATATTAGGCTAGAGATAGCTAGGGCATTTATGTGCTAGTTTAATTTCTCATGCTTAAAGTATTCAATTAATTCTTAGGGTTAGAGATGCAGAAGTAATAACCCGTTAGTTGAATAAATTTGTCAGTACTCGAGAGGGACAAATAAATATTTTTGTAAAATTGCCATCAACACATAGAAATAGATATTAATGAATTGCATTAGAAATATTAAATATGATTAATTCAGGTGAAATAAAAAACCTTAAAACTTTATCCTGTTACATTCTACAACTTTATTTAATTGTCTGTTATTTGATTAAATTGAATTGCTATCTTATTTTAAATCTAAAAATTATCGAAAACTCAATATTTAATATTAATTAGAATTAAATTAGTTTAATAATTTGTGACAATAGTTCTCGTGGTATCGACTTGTACTTACAAACTATTACTTTTACGATACGTATACTTGCCTTAGCATTTTTTTGTAACACGTGTTCGAATCATGGAAAGTAACCTGAGTTGGATAGTCACATTGAACTACTCTAACTATAATGTGTGGAAAAGAAAGATGGAAGATATTCTCTATGTGAAAGATTATTATTGCTCGTGTTTGCTGCTGCAAAGCCGATAGATAAATCTGATGTTGAATGAGAATTATGCCATCGTCAAATGTATAGTTATATTTGGCAATGGATAGATGATAACGTATTCAATCATGTTAGTGAAGAAAAGAATGCTCAGAGCCTGTGAAAAAATCTTGAAGAGTTGTACGCTCGAAAAATCGGCTGTAACGCCCGAAAATTTTACCGAGCAATTTATCTATGTGCACAAAATTCACATGAAATTTTAGAGATTTACCAACTAAATGTGAAAGGAGTTGAAAATCTAAAATTTAGGAACTGAAGAATAGAATAACCGAAAAGAGAATTAAAAGTGTGTAATTATATTTTTTAAAATGAAAATTTTAAAGGGAATTAGGTGTATTGGAGGAGGATTTAAAATCCAAAGATTTTTGAAGAAGTTTCCTCTCTCCTTTGCAGCCTAACTCCCAAAACCCCCTCTCTACCCCTTTCTCTATTCCTCTCATTTCTCTCTTCTCCCCTATGATTCTCTCTTCTCCCCTATGAAGCCAGCTCCCTCTCATTCCTCTTCTTCTCCTCTCCACGCCAAATGCCAACATCCGAATTGGTTAGAAGTGTGCTTAAGGTTCCCTTTCATTTTTGGATGATTAATTAGGGCTATGTAATTATATGCCATTATTTTGGTGGATTTTGAGATTGGTTTCAATATGTTGGATATGTTATAATTATGATCAAATGTTTGTTGTTATAAATGAGGATATTGATTTTGGAGTTGATATGCATTAGATTTTCAAGTTATAAAAAGGAATTGACCAAGTTGCATTAAATTGCTAAGGAATCGAGGTAAGTATGTTTTGCATGTGGTTTGTCCATTTCAAACCTACATCACAAAATGCTAGGGTTATGTTGTATGCATTATGCTTGCTTGATATGTTCATGCATTATGGTTTAGAAAAGTTATAAAAATGAATTTGTGAATAGATTTTATGAAATGAAACCAAATGAAACCAAATGAAACGAAATGATATGAAATGAAATACAACGAAACAGAACATGTATGCTTTGAAAGAAGTGATTCACCCTTCATTGATTTCAGGAATCTTAGTTTTAGAGGGATTGATCGCACCTCCATCGGCATTTAGGTCTTAGCTTTGGGGGAAATTGACCGCACTTTTGACGGCATTTTGGTCATAGTCTTGATTAGGGTCTATCTTTCCCCAATATCAGTTTTGGAGAAACTAATCCGTCCTCTATCGTCATAAAGATTGTAGCTTTTGTGGAACTCCCAAATGTCAGCTTTTGGAGTTGTTGATCGTCCCTTCATTATCGTTAATTAGATCATAGCTTTGGGGAGGAGATAGATCTTTTCAAGAAAAATGAAAACGAAACGAAAAAAATCGTAAAAATTGCATATGTTAGAAGACTTTAATAAAAGAGTTTTAAATTCATTTAAGCATATTTATTTAGTATTAGACTCATAGTTTGAATTTTGTGACGTAGGTGAAGAGTTGAGTGGTGAGATTCATGAACCCGTTCATGATTGATTATGCGGTTGAGGAAGAGCATCGATGGTGGTGAACTTGAAGGTTGTTAGTGCGATTTTGACCAATGGTTGTATAGTGTGTGTATGTATAGTTTTATGTTAAGTTTTCAACTATAAGAACGTATGAATTCTGATGTTTTGTTAAGCCGTATTTGACGTATAGAAACGTTTTGTTGACATATGTATAGTTTTAAATGATTTGTAGATAGTTTTAAATGGATGTATGGTGTTTTGATGGATATGGATAGTTTTAGGAGGAATGGATTGTGTTTTGAAGGTTTGGTTTTGAGAAATGATTGGTTTTAAATTAAATTTTTATGGATGACTTTTAAGGGATGGAAAAACATAACACGAGCCAAACGATAGCCAATTTGGGCTATTAATCGCCCGAAGAAAGAATAAGGCTGAAATGGCACCCGAACGGGTGCCGATCAATTCGCCGAGAGGAACGACCGATCGGCCCTCGGTCCCCCTCGGGTGGTTTTCACCCGAAGAGCCAATTGATCGAAAAAACACTGTTCACAGTGTAAAAAAAAAGTGTGTTATCTTTTTATGGTTTAGACTTTTAAACAACATTTAAAGGAAAGGTTTTCCACTAAAACAAAAAGTCTTCCGCTACGCGTTTTGAATGATTTCAAGGCTTTTAAAAGTTTATCCAAAAGTTTCTTTTTATTGGTTCCTTTATAAGTTTATAAGTTCATGAACACCTCAAAAATTGAGAAGATCTTCGGGGTTATTACACTAGCAACAACAAGTAGTTTTTTATCAAGCAGCTTTTAGGGTTGAAGTACCAAAATGGAAAGCAATAACCGATCACTTGAATACATTTAAAAGAATTATCAATCAGTTGGTTGGAATGAAAATTAAGTTTGATGAATAGGTTTAGGGGTTGATGCTTATTGGAACCTTACCGGACTCGTGGAAGACATTCAGAATGTCGTTATCCAGCTCGGCTCTGAATGATGTTTTAGCTATGAATGTAGTCAAGAGTAGTATTTTGAATGAGAATGTTAGAAGAAAGTCGACAGGTTCTTTTTCACAGTAAGACGTCCTACTCAATAAAAACAAGGGAAGTAGTCAAAGCAACTCGGGAAAATACGCCAACTTTAAGTATCATTATTGTGGCAAGAAGGGTCAAATCAAAAGATTTTTTTAAAAGTTTCTTTGGGAGAATCCGAATGCCAAGGAAAAGGAAAAGAAGACTAAAGAATGTGATACAGACGAAAAGGTAGCCACGATTATCGATGAGTTTTTTATCGTGTACGACGGAGACGTCGTCAATCTCACCTGCCAAGATATGAGTTGGGTAATCGATAGTGATGTTTCGATACATCTTAGTTCGCAGAGGGATTTTCTCACGTCCTACACCTCCAGTGACTTGGAAGTGCAAGGATGAGAAATGATGGCATTGTAATTGCCATTGGTATGGGGGGGCATGCGTTTGGAGACTAACAATGGCAACACCTTGGTTTTGAGAGGTATGAAGCACATTCTCGATATCTGTATGAATTTAATCTCAACCAGCAAACTCGACGATGAAGGGTATGACAACATCTTTCGTGATAGAAAATGGAAGCTAATCAAAGGCTCTTTGATTATGGAGAGGGGAGAAAAATGTTTCTCATTATATATAATGTGCATGAAGATCACTGATTCCACAGTCCATTTTGTGGCGAGAAAGACACGGTAGATCTTTGGCACAACCGACTTAGCCATATGAGCGAGAAGAGATTGATAATTTTAGCCAAGAAGAACCTACTATAAAGTATGAAAAAATGGTTCTCTAAAGCGGTGTGTTCATTGTTTGGCAGACAATCATACTCGAGTAGCGTTCAAGAAAGCTCCTCACTATTGGAAACTGGGCATACTCGACATGGTCTACGCTGATGTGTACGGTATGATGAAGATAAAAATACTTGGTGGTGCGTTGTACTTTGTGACTTTCATCAACGATCATTCAAAGAAAATTTGAGTGTATATGTTAAAGTCAAAAGATCAAGTGCTAGACATATTCAAGTAGTTTTATGCTCGGGTGGAAAGAGAAACAAGTGTAAAGCTCAAATGCATTAGGACAGATAATGAGGGCGAGTAATGTGGCCCTTGATGAGTATTGCAGAGAGTAGGATATTCAGCATCAAAAGACACCTCCAAAGACTTCTCAGTTGAATGAGTTAGCTGAGAAAATGAACTGGACACTTGTTGAGAAGGGGGGATGTTTGCTTTCACAGTCATAGTTACTGAGGTTCTTTTAGGGTAAAACATTGAGTACAATGGTTCGTGTTTTGAATCTCACGCCGGATGTTCTATTGGGTTTCGAAGTTCTGAATAAGATGTAGTCAGTAAAAGAAGTTTCTTATAGTCATTTGCGTATCTTTGAGTGTAAGGCCTTTGTTCACGTTCTGAAAGACGAGCGGTCGAAGCTCGATGGAAAGACGAGGTTGTGTGTGTTCATTGGTTATGGTTTTGATGAGTTTGGCTACAGGTTCTATGATCTGGTGTAGAAAAAACTTGTCAGAAGCATATATACAGTGTTCGTAGAAAACCAAGGCAACAAAGACATCGATAAAGCGAAAATGACAGACATGTACAATGATGATTTGGTCGATTTGGATCCAAATTTTACACTTCCAGTGCATTCCGATCAAGGAGGAGAGGAACTGGAGCATGATACTGGTCATGGAAATGGCGAAATCTCCACAACTGATGATGTTGAACCATCTGAGTAAGTCAGAGAATAGGTTCAAGAATTGCCAGACAAACCTATGAGAAGATCCACTAGAGAGCGTCGCCCTTTGACGAGATACACTATAGATGAGTATGCGATGCTCATAGATGTCGAAGAGCCAAATATTTACTAAGAGGCAATTTTCACTGATGATAAGAAAGAATGTTTGAAAGCCATGAAAGAGTAGATGCAATCTCTTTGCAAAAACTACATTTATGACTTGGCGAAATTACCACAAGGCAATAGAGCTTTCAATAACAATTGAGTCTACATGTTGAAGACTGAAAATGCAAGCTCACTGCCAAGTTACAAAGCTCGGTTAGTTGTTAAGGGGTACGGTCAGAAGAAGGGAATCAACTTTGAAAAAATATTTTCACCGGTGGTAAAGATGTTCTCGATTCGAGTTACTCTTGGTTTAGTTGCACACATGAATTTAGAAGTAGAGCAACTTGATGTGAAAATTGCATTTATTCATAGTGACTTAGAAGAAGCGATTTACATGGAGCAGCCCGAGAGATTCAAAGTCAGAGGGAAAGAACAACTTGTGTGCAAGTTGAAGAAAATCTTGAATGGCCTCAAATAAGATTTATGGCAGTGATACAAGAAGTTTGACTCTTTCATGGTGAGTCACAGGTACAACTAGACATTGTCAGACCATTTTGTGTTCATCAAAATGTATTCCAATGATAACTTCGTTATTCTTCTCTTGTATGATGACAATATGTTGATCATAGGCCATAATACTAGCAAAATTGCTAAGTTGAAGGGAGAGTTGAGCAAGTCTTTCGCAATGAAAGACTTAGGTGCGGCGAAAAAGATATTTGGTATAAAGATCTCTTGTGATAGAAAGAATGAGAAATTGTGGTTATCTCAAGAAGACTGTTTCGAAAAGGTACTTGAAAAGTTCAACATGAACAAAGCCAAAGTTGTGTGTTCTCCCCTTGCAGGTCATTTCAAACCCCATTAGTAGCAATGTCCTACAAGTGAGAAAGACAAGGCAGATACGAGTCGAATTCCTTATGTGTTTGTAGTTGGTAGTTTGATATATGCCATGATTTGTACTCAACCGGATATTTCTCATTTCGTTGGAGTAGTCCACCAGTTCCTCTTTAATCCTGGTAAAGAACACTGGTAAGCAGTGAATTAGATATTCAGATATTTCTGAAGTACTTCTAGGCTGTGTTTGTGTTTCGGTAGCAGTGATTCTTTGTTAGTTGGTTATACCGATTCAGAAATGGCCAGTGGCGTTGATTGCAAGAAGTCCGTTTCAAGATTTTTGATGGCTAATTCAGAGGAAGTCGTGTCTTAGCAATCAAAACTACATGAGTGTGTTGCACTGTCCACCACAGAAGTCAAGTACATTGCGATTACTAAGTGTTGCAAGGAGGCTTTGTGGATGAGTAGATTCCTTGAGGAATTGAGTTTACACTAAGAGAAGTATGTTGTGTACAACGATAGCCATAACGCTATCTAGCTCTCCAAGAATTCGTCGTTTCGTTCGAGATTCAAGTATATTGATGTGAGCTACCATTAGGTTCGAAACTTGATCGAACGAAACAGTTGCATTTAGCAAAAATATACACCAGTGAGAATAGTTCGGATATATTAACGAAGACTTTGCCGAAAGAGAATCTCGAGGCTTGTCGACGAAGAACAAGTTTGTTAGATCTCACACATGACCGGGAGGAAAAATTTGTTAGGATCTGGGCCAAATGTATGAACTCAGATCAATAATAAGAATGACCCAAATTGTAAGAGAAGATTGCAAGAAAAACTTCTTTTACTAGAGACAGGTTTGAGGAAGCATATAATTAGGTAGAAATACAGAAAAAATGCAATGTTGTCAAGATGCTTTTTCGACTCATAATTAAAGTGTGCATGTTGATTTTGTTCTTCTGTTTTTCACCACAAAATATGATGTTTTATAATATCATGTTTTTTATGATAAATTAATTGTTCAAGTTACTCAACTATGTTTGAACATATGATATGTGTTCGAGAATACTGGAAACATGTAATTGTACAAAAAATACTCGAAGCAAGTCCAACGGCGCCAATAGATATAAAGATTGATCATTTACCTAGTGTGGGAGGTGACTTAGGGAGATAAAAGACTAATCTTTATCCATTCTGCTTGCCACATTAATGCTATGGCCATGAACCAAGAGTTGAAGAAACATTCATGTCAAGTTGAGATGCAGAGAACATTTACTTTCCGACATGTATCTTCACTGTTCTTTACGACATGTAGCTTCCTTATAGATTTGAGGTACCATTTTGTTTGCCTGCATCTTCTCCATAGCGTTCACAGTTTTCAGATTGAAGGTCTTCTTCACCATCTCTCCCTCTTCTTGTCCATCAAGAAGGATTGCTTCCAGAGGAACACAACCAGGGCGTCCAAAGGCATGTTTTCAAGGTTTTCAATTCGATCTCACTTTTCGAAGAGCAAAAGTTTGTGCCATCTTTGAAGTGTGAGAAATGAGGGACGACAATGAAAATTCCGAGAAGAATAACCCATTTCCATCGCCAAATAGAAACGATCAAGAAAATCCAGGGGACATGAAGCTGTGGGGCGTTTTCATTTTCGGCTTAATCGGCGCAACTGCCACCACCTTCGCAGTTAGTTTCACGCTTCCTTCGCTTTTACCATTTTTAATTCCGCTCGACTCAATTAACTTGCTTCTGACGAAACTTAATTTCCTTGATGGGTAATCATTACTTTGCTTCTCAATGGTTTTGTGAAGTTTTAAGCTTTAGGCTTAATCTAAGAATCTAGTAGTTTATCGAATAATTTGGGAAGGTGTGTGTGAGTGACAGCTCCATTCGCCACATTTTAGGCGCTTTTGTGCTGATCAGTCACAAATCGATGATTCTTTTATCTTTCAGTGTTTCCAGGCTTGGTTTTCTTGTGTTCCACTTTTTCGATTTTATTATGTGTATGTTATATGAAGACAGGGTGAAGATACTTTGTATATGCTGCGCCATTAGCTTGTCAAAATATGTGGGTATAAATCAGAACTTTGTAGAGCCATCAATGTTATTACTAGGTACAACACCTGCAAAGTTATTAAAACAGGCATCATAATGCTGCTTACAGTTTGTTGGCTCTGATTTTGTTGGCCTACTTCTGTAATTAACTAAATAGTTATTTAGTGTATGCATAGAAATTCGAAGGCCGATAGCTAAACTTCAATCGGTTAGCTTTGACTAAGGCTTTCCAGTTTGGTCCTGAGCATTGTTTGGTCAAGCTTGTTTGCTATAAACTAATGAGAGGTGTTTCAGCTTGGTGGGACCAAGTGGGGTCTAATCATTGTAGCATCGACAGGGCTCCTAGCTTCCATAAATCTGAAGGAAGCTGCTTGGGGATCATTTTTTACCAGTGGACCATGTGAAACTTTTGTACAAATGGCACTGAAACTGCCGACGAGACCAAGGTCCATCAATGATTACAGATGGAATGCCAAGAGTTATCTTTTTCAAAGCAAAGACCAGCAAGTGGCAACACATATCAATGGTATTGGCCATGTGATACTATATTCAGAACTAGGTCTAGGTATTTTGTTAGAATGGCATCAAAGGTGGATAGACAATTGTCAAAGCACGCTTCAAGGTCTATTTCTATTTGCTCCTATTCAGTTTCAACAATCATGCACTAATTCTTAGGTTGAATCACATAAACTTGGTAAAAGACCTATTGAGAACACCAGCTCTAAGACAACTTTAGTTCTTATTTGCTGGCTAAATGCTGGTAGGTGTTATTGATGTGGTGTTAAAGGCCATTTATTGAATGCTTGCCCTAAAAATACATGTTGGCCTATATGATGAGGTTACTGTTAGTCGTGGTTTACGTAGATGATTTCAAAGTGGTTGAAGATGATGAACCTACAATTCTGGAAGGTGACGGTGAGGATGTTATCTCATGTGTTGTGCAAAGGGTAATGAGAGGAATCATGATATTCACCCTTAAAGGCACTAAATTTTCAGAACAAGATGTTCTATCGACGGAATAGTATGCTATGTTGTCATTGACAGTGACTAAGGAGAAAATATTCTGTAAAGCCTTAGTTAAAGCTTTGAAACTGAAGTGAGATTCTCATCCTACACCTTATAAACCGAGCCGGATTGAAAATGCCCGAACACAAATTCTAGTGATATTTGTACTGTCCATCTTATTGGAAAACTATCTGAAGATCAGATCACGTGCAATTTCCTTGACATGGATGCATGTCATATCCTCCCTCATCGTTCTTGGCAAATTTCAAACCATACATAGGTACATTCTTTAAAAATTTGGGAGCATTGGGCAAGGAGCATATCTTATGTAAAAGCGGTCGTGGGTTGTTATTGTGGAATAAAAAGCTACTTCTTTTCTTCCTTGTAGGCAACATCAAATACTTTTAATGTTGCCAACCTCGTTTTAGAAGTGACAGTTCAATTCATGGAATCCTAAAAGCAATCACTTCTAATAGAGTTGTCAAGTTTATCGGTCACTTTGGAAGATATTGTGGAAGAGGTCTGATACAACGCTAAAGTATTACAGCCCTAGTTATCCGCAAAATTGATGGTCAAACAGGATCTAAAAATTGCACATTGGGAATTTGACAAACCAAGACAATAGGATTTAGCTTTTCATCAAGCTGAATTCACATTCAACAAAATGAAGGGCAGATCAACAAATAAATAACCTTTTGAAACATTTGATATTGCCCTTAGATTGGTGCTAGATCTGGTTTCACGCTTTTCATCAGAGAAGTGGGATGGAAAACATGGGTGAGATTCTAGCTAAAGAAAATGTTAAAGTTATAAACCAAATAATCACAGCAACTAGTAGAGAAGAAGATAGAATAGCATTCACTGAGGAAAACCTTGAGAAACCCACGAGTTGTTGGACACACCGGGAGGTCTGACTCTCCCCCAAAATACTCTTCAGTAATCGCCTATTCCTCTCTACTTTCCTCTACTCTTTTATTTACTTAGATTCCCCATGCCACATAGGCCAACAAACTCCCCAATATCTAACCACCTTCTATATTCATTTCACCAGATACATCTTCCCCCCACTTTTTTAGATGTAGCATGGGACAACGGATTGGAGGTCGGCTTACGTAGCTGTGGAGACGGCAGTGTGGTGGAGGTTCTGTAGATATATTAATAGTTAAAAGGGAGAGTAGGAAGAATTTTGGTAGGAAATGGTAGGAGAGAAAATCAATCCTCATGAATTGCTCATTGGGATGGTTCTACTCTTTCAGTCAATACTTTTGGGTTTCGTCTCCTTCATCGTGCTTGGGTTCCATTAGAATCTTCCCCATATTATAGTCTAGAGATTTTGAACAATAAATTTGTGTCCTGCGAAAGCTGCCCTGCAATGCAGTTGGAATCTGTTTTATTCAGTCAAATAGATCTTATTGGAAATCAAAGCTCTAATTATACATGTTCCTTTGTATAATTCCATTTATTACTTTTTTCAATTGGCAGGTTCATCAGCTGCGAAGAACTGTCGATTGGGTTTATCTTCAGGTAGGCTGTTGAGCTTCACCATTATTCCAACGAAAATCTCTCCCATAAGAAAAGAAACATCCTGAATCTCATTTTCATTGAATAATGTGTGTTTTGTCAACATATTGTCAAGTAAATGAAAACGTACTCTCATCTATAAGATATATTTCTCATGACAATTGGCTGTTAAGCGAAGCTGATCATAATTCTGTCATGAAAAAGTTGAGGTCACAATCATCATGGAAAAGAGCCAATGGTTATTCTTTCCGGTCAACCTTTCAAGAGGAAGCATGGAAAAAGTATAATCGCAGAATGCAAGAAGAGTATGAGGAGGAAATGGAAAGAGTGGTGAGTATTGTTTAACTACTGTTTTATTGTTCAACTCTGAAAAAAATTATTTCACATCATTGGTCCATCCACGTGCTCTATAGATTCAGTCGGTGGATTAGTTAGGAAGATACTCTACCACAGCCTTATGCTTATATAAATAACTCGAACTGATCTATATACACATTGTAGGAACGCATAAGGCGGATGCAGAATGTTTTCAATAGAGAGAGAAACAAATACAAAAAAAGCTATGAAAACTGGAGGGAAAACGGGCCTGGTGCATATCATCAGCATTTTCAGCGAGATGATTGGTATTGGAAGACTGACACATCCTACAGTGATCGGAAGACCAACTACAGGGAGGCTCCCAGGGCTAACATTAACTATTCACTGTCTCATCACTACTCAGTTTTGGGCCTTGAAAGGTGAAGATAGTGTTTCACAATCTTTGGTGATTTTGAAAAACTTCAACTACATGTTTTTGGGTCCCTTTCACATTATTAAAATTGATTTAATCATTGGTTATCCCAACAGATGTAGGAGAACTCCCTACTCAGATGCTGAGATCAAGGTATGCATGCTCATTGAAATGGACTGAACGGACGCATATGATTAATGTTTGGTAGCGATTGCTATATAATATCTTTGCCTATTTTATTTATTTAATGGGCATTATGGGACTATCTATCCTTTCGTTCGAGCTTTCTTGAGTAGCAGACGTGTTTAAGTGACTGCATATCCATAGTTGTTGGATAGTTATTAGAAGCATGTTTTTATTTCTGTGTGCAATAATTTCTGTGATAGAGTGATTGTAAATTGCTTGTTTTGGTTATAGACAGCATTTAGAGCCAAGGCAAAACAATTCCACCCAGATCAGAACCAGGACAATAAAGGTGAGAAAACCCAGAGAAGAAGCTTGTGTTTCTGGTGCTCACTCTTGAGGATGTTGTTGTTTTGTTTCATTGCAGAGGCTGCAGAGGCCAAGTTCAAAGAGGTGATGAAGTCATACGAAGCAATAAAACAAGACCGAGAAAGCAGTAGCTCTTTCTAAGCCTTTGAAGAGTGCAAGTGGTCCCATCTTTTACTGCTATGCACCGTTTGGTATCTGGGAAAAGCTTTGTTCCGTCTCGCTTCGCTGCCTTAAGTTTGCATAGGAATAGCCGCGTTATATTATTAATTCATGTTATAAATATGAATGGACTGATTGTATTTATTCCATACAATATGCTTGCCTTGACTTATTCAACAAGTATATATTAATAATATAATAAAATTATAATTAATAATAAAAAAACATTTATTGCAATGATGTGAAGTATTTTAAATCCATGTGATTATAGCCTGTTTTTTTGTTTTATTTTAAAATATAATATATTAATATATTTTTCATTTGATCTTTTATCTTATTTTATTTTATTTATATATTTTTATAATTTTTTTTAATCTATTAATATATTACTATATGTTGTTCAACTCGTTTGGAATTTGAACCTTGCTGTTTAATTAGTTTATAAAATAATTATAATAAATTATGTAAGTATTAAAAAATGACGAAAAATTTCAGATTATCTGTCCATAATGTGGTAAATATATGATAAAAATTTTAATTAAATTAAATATCGTTTGTTATTTTTTTAAAATTAATTTATAATTTTATAATTTTTAAATTTAAAAAAAATTGCAAACGACGGATAATGTCCAATTGGGCAAAAACAAAAAAATATTAGAGACTAAATGACAAATGATTCCATACGATAGGGTCTGAATTGAATTTTTTTAAAAAAAAAAAAATAATAAATTTTTACATGATTATCATAGTTTTTCACATCTACTCTATTGTTTGACTACTCGTTAAGTTGACTTCCAAATATGTTATTGTTTCATTTTGTATTTTACCCACTCATTTAATTATACTTGCAATAACATGACTCTTCATATTCCTGACATTTTATCTTCTAAACCAAAATAATAATAATAATAATAAATTAAAATAATTTGACTACTCTCTTCATTTTATTTGTCATTGCTTGACCATGTGTCTCCATTATAAAAATTGACGACGCAATCAACCACTTTGATATTGCACGACGAGAAGTCCACCGAGATACAACGTCTTCACGTTGTTCAATTTTACTACAAAGTTGGCAAATTCATGCATCTCCACGGGTCTCTTTAGCCATCGGCTCCAACTTATTTATGTTGACTAAGCAAATAAACATAAAAAATGATTAAAAATAGAAATAAAATAAATGAAATATATTATTTCTTTAATCAAATCCATTTTTCTAATTTCTTTCGCTTCTGAATCTCAAACAATTCGATTCGAATACACAAAAATTTAAGGTCGTTTATTCAATTTGCTCTCCATTTCTAAGTGTAACTCATCGATGTTACTACCAAATAAAAAACTTGTTTAGGAAGACCGTTCAATTCTCTGGAAAGGATTAATTTAAATTCTTTAATTGTTTTTGCTAGACCAACATATTTCCCGGGAGAATCAGTAAATACTTGATGAGAAAAGTTGTGATAAGAAAAGCTCAATTTTTTTTGTGCTCTTGATGAGAAAAGTTCCAATTCTTTGGAATAAAAAAGTAGTTGGTTCAGTTCAACTTGATTCTAAAACTGGATTGGACCAAACCAACCCGACTCTCCTTAATTAACTTGATTGATTTGATCGGTCTAGTTAGATGTTTTTTATCTACGATTATAGTTAAACTCTCAATTAGCAAGTTCACCCCTTTTTACTTTTTGGATTTAGTTTATTCAGAAAGTTTATAAAAAAAGCCAAGGAAAAAAAACTTGTTTAAGCGTGAAGACTCATTTTTTTAGAGCATGTCTTACTATATGGCTTTTTATAGATGACAATGTCATCTTAATAGAATTTAAGCTTATTTGTTTTGATGGTCAAGAAATTAAATCGGCAAATTTATATTAAGTTTAATTTGTCATGAAAATACCTTCAAAATCTTTTAATATTTTTACCAAGTCCTTGTAGTACATTCCAAAGTTTTGTTCTTGGACCCAAAGTCAAATGACTCTTCAATTCTCACTGGGAGATGAAATTGCATAATGCTGTCGACTAAGGAACAATCACGGTCACCCAATCTCGAGAGATACTTTTTTGCGGTTGACCGATGTTTAGTGGTCGACCTAAAGCTCGAAGAATTGGTGTTTGTCCATAAATGGAGCGATATCCACTGTTATAATCCAATCTCTAAGCACTTACTTTGAGTCTATCATGCATTCAAGCTTTTGAACTCCCACCTAACTTTCATCTTACTATTTTACTTTAGAATTAAATTCTTGTACATGTTAGGTTTTGTATCAAAAAACTCATCAATCCTATTTATTGTTGAGAAAGAAAAAGTGAAACCCTAGAATTCTAAAAGCACGATTAACACCTGAAAGTTCAATCGAGTGTAACTAAAAAAGTTAGTTAATAAATATGTATTTTACACACTTAATTGTACTCTTTTATACTTGATTCGATAAGTTTTTCTTAAGTGTTTGAGAGAATTTGACATTTTTGGTGTAAGTGCGTAGATAAAATAAAATAGAGAAGGTTGAAGTTTCGATAAAGAGAATTAAATGATTCTGATACATCTAGAGGTAAAACAAGACAAATTGAGAAGGCACACTCGAAGCAATGCCGATGGGTCGCCACATTTGAGTGATCAATAAGCTAAAACACCAAAATTTGACAGAAATGGAGACAAAAACCAGAAGTTGTGCCAGTCGATCTGCAAATTTAAGCGATCGATTGGCTAAAATGAGAAAAATTGAAGTTTAAGATAGACAAGCAGAAGCAACGTCGATCGGTCGCCACCTATGGGCTGATCGATAGCCCAAAGCGTTAAAAATCGTCGTTTTCAGAAAAGCAAACAGAAGGGTTGCCGATCGATCGCCAAATTTGAGCGATCCATCGGCTGAGTGTTAAATGTTGAAGATGTTTTAGCAGAAGGTGCGATGATCGATTGGCTAAACTGAAAAAGCCTGATTTTTAAATTTTTAATCGAAATAATTTCAGCCGTTGATCAGAGGAACAAAAACGTATCTTCTCAAAATTAGGTTATAATAAAAGATGAGGCCTAGAGGCAGAGGAGAGCTGGAGAGTCATCTAAGGCTTAAAAGACAAAGACCAGAACAAAGAGAAAGGTTTGGGGAGAAGATTTCAGATTGACAAGCATATTTTTCATTTTCTTTCTCTTTTGAAACTATGAACCTTATTATTTTTTTTAGTTTTCATTACTCTAACATGAACTAATTTTCTTTTTTAAGGTTAAGATATAGTTGAATTTTAATTGTTTGATATTTTCTTTAATTCAGTTTATTGATATTCTATTTCAATTGTGTTGAGTAAGTTATTACTGTTCTTATTGCTTTGTCTGACCAACAATAGTATGTTCGTAGAATTGTTTTGAAATCGAGAGGTGAAAAATAATTGCGCACATAATAATTTACCATGAAAAGGAGGTTAAACTAGAGATGGCTAATGCATTCATAAGGTATTTTAATTTCTTGTTCATAAAATATTCAATTGATTGTTAGGGTTAGAAATTGATATTTAATAATCCATTAATTGAATAAATTTGTCATTATTCGAGAGAGATTGATAAAAATACTCATGAAATTGCCATCAGTACAGAGTAATAAATATTAATAAATTGAGTTAGGGTTACCAAACACAATTAATTAAGGTGAAGTTAAAAGTTCTAGATTTTTCTCTCATTAGATCTTACAACTTTATTTAATTTTAATTTACTTAATTAAATTTTATTATTTTCTTTTAATCAAAATTATCAAAATTTCGTTGTTCATCTATAATTAGAATTAAAGTCGTTTAATAATTAGCGAAAATAATCCTCGTGAGTTCGAGTCGTATTTATACACTTTATTACTTTTACAGCACGTTCACTTGCATTCGTATTTATTCGCAACATTAGTGAAAATGAATATTCAATGGAGAGTCTTGAATTGCAGAAGTAAACAGTTTGGTCGAGCCAACAATTGTGTTTGTGAGCTCTCTCTCTTTTATTACTTGTTAATTTGCTTATGTATTAGAACGAGTGTATTGTTGTTGTTTGAGAGAAATTAGTCATTCTAGGTTTGCAAACTAATTAGTTTCTTAATTAATCGAAAAAAATTTAATATCCTAATTTACTTCACTCTTATATTATATCGATCCTACAATTGATATCATAACTCCGTCTCTTTGCATATTTGATAAAAAGGAATAGTTTTTTTATATGTACAATCTATTGATTATGAAATCTCACATGTAATTGAGAATAAACCCTATCTTCTGATTAAATACGAAGTAGATATAAAAGTTCTGAACTTATCTATTGAAAATGATGAAAATTGTACTTAAATGCTAAGACAAAAAATACCTTTTTATTATGGTTTCAATATGAATGAGTTTGATAGGTTACGAGCTTGTGATAATATCTTAATATACGAGGGAAAAAAAGACAAAAAAATCATTCATAAAATAATTCACTTTTAGGTTTGAATATTTTTTTTTTTCTCTCCAGTTTAAATGAATTAATATTTAAATCATTTAGCTTGTAGTAACGAAATATATAGAAATTTGATATGTAAAATGAGTTTATTTAATAAATTGGTCAAAACACGTGGAATTTCTTACTTTTCGCGAATGATTAGATCCAGTATCCGAAAGTTTATGACTAATCGATATTGCATACTATCAGTTAGCTATTATAATTTTTCTTGATAGCAGGTCACATGTATAGAACCAACTGGGACATTAGTCATAGTATAAAGATATTTTAGAGGCTCGTAAATGTCCATTTACAGGCCAAGGCCATAAAGAGCTATATAATATTCTAACAATATCGTGACATGCTCAATTATCTATTAACCTAGTTATGTTAAGTTCTTTAACAACTATTGTAGCTCACCATATGCATTTGATGCCCTCTTATCCACATCTTTTAACTGAAAGTGTTATTTTCAAATATGTTCGACAATTTAATAAGTAAATGACATATTGACAATAAGTTTTAGATTTCCAACAAAAACCAACTCATGGCTAAATTTTCTGTTTCTAGTGTGAAACTAATTATTTCATTTATTCTTTTAGTGAATACATGTATTAGATAGAGTGACAAGTGTAAAATACTAAAAAAATTTAAAAATTTAGATGTCGAAAATTATATTTTCATTTAAATATTTATGTATTATAATTTGAATTTTGACGTATTTTTTTAATTTTTAATTTTTTTGACATGCTGCACGTGATTGACAATTATATGAGTGTCAATATAGTTGACATGTATTTAATTTGTAATAATGCAAATGTCAAATTAATAATGAATTATATATTTTTTTTATTTGTATCAAATAATTTTTTTGTAATTACATGTCATTTTTTATATTAATAAAATAATTTTATTATTTACATGACTAACTATCATATTTTAACATTACAATCATAAATATTTATTATAATTTTAAAAAATATATAATATATTTATATAAAATAATAATATTGATGTAGTTCGGCTCGTTAGCTTTAGCTCGTTGAGCTGACTTGATTCGGTTCGTGACTTGTGATCCGGCTCCAGTTGAATTTTTTAGAGCCAACTTGTTGGCTCGACTCATAAGCCTCGGTAGATTTAGTGAGTTGAAATTTTTCAGGTTCAGCTGACTAGTTTAACATCTCTTAGCGCTTGCACAATCTTTACATAAACAATCGAAGCAATTTTTTGATTGAGTCTTGCATGAGAATTTAAATCATTTTTGTATAGACTCAAATAAATATATTATAAGCTAAAAATAGCATTTTCAATGAGTGTAAAAACATATATAAAAGATATCCATTTAAGTACATTCATCACCAACTTAGAATTAGTATTTCAATAATTACAATTATTATGAAAATAATTAAGCTTAATACCTATTCACCTAACGTAAGATATTCAATTCATTACAATGAAAAGGATATAATGACATCAATTCATCGTAATTAACAAACTTCTATATCAGTTCAATTTATTATTTGATTAACTCGTTCAATTTTATGTAAATTACGTTGTTAAATCTTTGCACGTTGAGAATAAATTTTGAAGGAATAGCTGAAAATAGGCTAGCGGTCGTCACTTTGGTTTACTTTCGAAGTTATTTCCTTCTCTAACAATTGCATCTTTCGCTAACTCTTAGTTGATGATAACTATCGAAAATATACGTATAATCACCTCTGTAACACTTGTCTTGCCTTAGATCTCCCATGCAACTAAATAGACTCTTGAAGGGATGGATTCGGTTCGAGGATTGATCGTTTTCTAGAATCAGCATTCTTGGTGACTTCATCATTTTGTACCTATGTTATTTTTCCAGCACCATCCCCAAATATCGAGTCTTTGCGACCATTTGCGCTAGTTTGGTTGTTGACTTCTTCCTCTATTTTCAAATTTTGGAAATTCGCCGCCAAATCTTGGCTCGGTTCGGAAAGCGACACCGAGTGATTAAGCCTTGGATTCTTGTTTGGGATCCAGTTGATCCACTCGTTACGCCTTCGTATTTTATAACCCTGGAATAACCAAAATTAGAATAAACAAAACGAGAACACATAGTTTTAAATTGAAAATTTACCTGTACTTCAACCACAGTTGAAGCTTTTAGTGAATCTAGGATTAACTGGATATCAGTTGTCAACTTCTTCACCTGCAAGAATATAATCGGAAACACATTTCCCAATTCAAATCCCCCATGAAGTGGTAAAACATTATCATTAATCTTATAAAATGTTTTAAGGAAAACAAAGATTTGTTTAAAAAGATGTCATAACTCACTCTTGGAAAGCCGGCTACTACGTCAATGGAAACCCATCCTTGATCATCCATGTGCGACTTCAAAAACCAGTCGCCCACTAAATTTGCATCGCTGCCACACACATGCCAAACAAAGCGGAGATCTAAGTTAGATAACAACATAGAATCATCACTGGAAAAAACCCTCTCATGGTGTCTTATCCACACTGAAGTGAGAAGAAACTAACCAGAAATAATAGTTTATCTGATAAACCAGTAAGGTAGATAGATGAGGTTTTGGAATAATTGGATGATGCGACGCAAACTGTGGACCTCCGTAATGCTCCAAGGCTAACGCCTCGAACCGAAGTGGTTGAAAATCTAAACAAAGTTAAATAGGTTAGTCTCGAGGTCTACAAAGAGATTAGTATTACCAGAAATAAGCTTACTTCGGTAAAACATGGGATTTGCGTGGGCTCTCGTTGGTTGCGGGGGAGGCATAGAGGATGACGAACTTGAAGGCCCCCAAAAACTTCTCCGATAAGGTTCCGGCTGATGACTCCCGTTGTTCTGGTGGACGCCATTTCCACGCATGTTGGGGTTGTGGTTTAGTCTCTGTGAGATGCCACGGTGATCGCAGACTGGACGGGGTTGTGGTCTTGGATTCCAATTATTATTATTCATGACAGGAAGTTGGAACGCTGGAAAAGATGGAGGAGGCCCACCTCCGTTGCTCTTTGCATGGTTGGACATGGAATTGGGTCTTGCATTACAGATAGCGTACTTGTGAGGGTGAAGATGATGATCACCAGCTCCCTAATATTGAAACACAAAAATATAACATTATTCAAAAATATTACACGTATATTATTCAAAAACAATAAACAGATTATCATCAATGGTTTAAATGAGTGGGTTTCTTCTCTCTCTCTCTCTCTCTCTCTCTCTCTCTCTCTACCCTTCTTCTCCTTCTTCTCGGTCTTCTTTGGTCCTCTCTTACTGTTACTTCTCGATCAGCTCCACTGCTCCTCGTGATGTGAAGTCGTCATCTTGTTTCTTACCCTAAAACGGGTTAGCAGAAACCACAAGGAATCAGCGTGAAATACCTGAAAAGTAGACTCCGTTAGTGCTGGCCAAGCTTCAACGACGCCATTGGAGGGGGCGTTCTTAGCGGAAGCCAAATTCTCCGGCGGCATCGGCAACGGAGAAGGTGTCCCAGAGCAATCGCCAAAAGGAGTTTGGTCCAGTGCAGACATTGCGAGAGAAGACAACAACGATTCAGGCGATGTCTGAGAATGGCGTAGGATCAAATCTCACAATCTCTACAACCTCGATCAAATTTACAAAACGGGTCTCATTTAAAGCCACAGACAAATCCTTTCCCACCTAGGATAGGATTGATCATTAAATTTTCAAAAATTTTAAAATTATTGGATAAAATGTTTTCTTTTGATTTGGTTGATCCGTTTTAAGTCCCATTCGTGGTGTTGAATTGAAACTATTTGGATTTAAATTTTCAAAAATCAGATTATCATCAAAAAGTAAAATCGAATTTCCTTTTTTCCCTCCAACTTGGATTGTTTTATCAAAATGGATAAAACTAATTTATTAATTTAAATTATTTGATAAATTATTAAATTACATAATCCTATGTTTGAATCAAGAGAAAAGAAGAATGAGACAATGAAAATAAATTTAGGGAAAACAAATTCTGAAAGCTATATTTTTCAATTTATCAAAATTGTCGCAACATTTTAAAAAACACTTTCATTTTTTTGTTACCAAAGAGTTTATGACAATTAAAACAATGAAATAATCACTTTTAACATTCTAAATGACTCTTTTTCTCATTGAGATTTTATTCTTTTATTGTGTTATGGGTTTATTTATTTATTTTGTAATTTAAATATTCATTTTTTCGGTATGATTAATAATTTTAATAAGTAAATGCTAAGAGTTATCAAAGTATGTTTAAGTATGGACTGAATTATAAGGTGTTTTTCAATTTAAACATTGAAAACTTGTTTTCGTCAATTTGAACATCAAAATAAGAGGGTTTTTTGGGTCTTTTTCAAAAAAACCCATAAACTTTGGTTTTTTTTTAAAAAAACCCGTAAACTTTACTATTCACAAAAAAAAACCAAAAACTATCTTAAATCTGCAAAAAAACCCTTCCTGCCCGGCCGGTGGGTGGACAGACCCGTGGAGGCCGGCCGGTTCGCTTGAACCGGCCGGCCTCCATTTTTTTAAGCCGAAAATAATAAGGAGGCCGGCAGGTTCAGTTGAACCGGCCGGCCTCTATTATATAAAATGGAAAATATAAATTGAGGCCGGCCGGTTCGATCGAACCGGCCCGCCTCTAATAAAAAATTGAAAAAAAAATAGGGAGGTCGGCCGGTTCAATTGAACCGGCCGGCCTCCCCCATCCTATAAATAGGGGTTCCCCTTCCATTCATCAACCCACACCTCTTCAAACCTTCCAAATACTTTCCTTCGATCGTTTTCATTATCCGACGGTATTTCGGCTCGTTTCGAACGAAAAACGTAAATTTTTATTTATTTAATCATTTATCAATTACGATGCTTAGATATTTTAATTTTTTCTAGCATTTATTTTTAAAAGATCTAACATAGTTGTTTTTATTTGATTTATTTATTAGGTACGCTGTTCAGGTAATTTAATTTTTCTATATTTTATTTATTTATCAGTTACGATATTTAGGCACTTTGATTT
>CM039521.1:270604-345125 GCA_022433055.1 Begonia peltatifolia | reverse complement strand
GTGAATAGTAAAGTTTACGGGTTTTTTTAAAAAAAAACCAAAGTTTATGAGTTTTTTTGAAAAAGACCCGGGTTTTTTCAATTCAAATACTAAATACTTTTTTCGTTAAATCGAACATCGAACTATGAGATTTTTCGTTAGTAAATCAAATCAGTTTGAAAATACATCAGAAAATAAAATTCCTAATTTAACGTTTGATTTACCTCATTGTTACTAAGCCTAATAATTGTCGGTTTTCTTAAATGCATATTGTGGAGTCCTTGGTGCTCGTAGTACAATCTTTTCTACTTTGGGTCGAAGCCTCAACGACTTTATTCTTGAGGTACACTCAAAACATGTTGTATTTGGTAAGAAGAGGAACTCGATTTAGAACTACAAGTCCTCACCAATCTCCATTCCCGAGCGATGTGGGATTTAACACTGTCACTGGTTTCACAGAACGGGTTGCCAAATCCTTCCCCCTTAAGAGGGCTCGATGTCCCTATCGGCCACACTTCTAATCAGTTAGAAGGCTTTGATACTATTTGTGACATCCCTCGGTACTCTCAGTACAATATTGTTTACTTTGAGCCGAACTCCCTACGACTTTGTTATTGAACTATACCTAAAATACGTTGTATTAGAAAAAGACCAAATATTGAACAACTTAAATCAATTTTTCATAAATACTTGGGCAGAGACAACTAAATAAAGTGCAAAGTTAATCTAACATCTTTCTCAATTTCTTTTACATATATAGTGTAATTATGATTTTTTTCTTAACATTATGTTTGTTACGACTTTTTTCCATAACATTAGTTCCTCCTTCTATCTCTATTTTTCCATATAAAAGCATTATACACCAAAGCTGTGAACCAACTCATTATAAAAGAGTACTGAAAAACAATACATTAGGCTCTTGCATAAAGAACATCTAATCTAGCTAAAGCCAAGCTACACTTGAGATGCCCCGCCCCCTCCATTAATAAATTGAAATTTTCACCAAAAATAAAAATCCAATATTTTCCCATCAAAGAGTCTAAAATCCAACCATATCGTATAACAAAATCGACAAAAGTGCGTACCCAAACTGTTGAAAACTTCAGTAACACAAGAAGAAAATTTTTCCTTTGAAAACCAAAACCATCTCTCTGCAAATATTTTCAGAATTTTGATTCTAGATTCGATTTTGGACACAAATTACCAAACCTTAATCGGTTTATTGTTTTCTATAGAAATTTGAGGTTTTAATTGAAGAATAATCTCCCGGTCATGAAAAAAATCTGTAGAGGAGGAATTCTGGTGACGATTGTAATCAACTTTCTGGTAAGTTCTCATTTAGCCCAAGTTTTAGATTTTGTTTTAGTTTGGGCATTTTTATTTTGAGAGAAATGTCTTATTTATCTCTATTGAGTTAACTTGACTCACCCCAACAAAATTCCTTTTAAGTCTTAGTCAAGGAGACCTTCAACTGTCGTCACAGAAGTTGGCTCGGTGATCTACTATATTAGTTATTTCCTTATTTTTAAATTTTTTATTCAGATAGATGAGACTCGTACTTAATTATTCTATTTTTGGTTCAACTTCCTTGTTTTTTATTTATTTTGCACTATTTGTGGAAAAAATATTATCACAATTTCATTGTTGGACCTTCAAATTAACCCAAAATCATTGGGCCTTGAGTTTTAATCATTTTATAAGACTTCTACTGGATTATTAAATAATTATTGTTAAGGTGACGGGATATGATCGCTAGCACGTTAGTTTTTACATATATGTATGTAGGTTTTACACATTTAAATTTCAATTCCATGGTATTTCATTTGTCATCGTTGTCTATGCACTCTCGATGGACTAATTTTGGTTGTGTTGGTTGAGCCCTTTGATGTTGGACTCCCCTTATTATAAGACTGCAGCGACTAAGCAACCAAAATAAATAGAGTTAGATCAGATGCTTGTTTGGAATTTATGAAGGTTTTTTATATCGGTCTTCGGTTGCCTTGTGTTATAATGAGTTGAGCAACCAAAGCAATTGGAATCCATTTGTATACTTTCTGTTGCGTGAAGATCGTTTATTATATATTACAAAATACGTAATAAGACGTTGATGACGCACTCCTTGAGCTTCAAATCCCTAAACTTGACTAGGGTGTTTTTTTTTTATGTTGACTGGTGTCATGTTGGAGCTTGCTCACAAGCCACTCTTAGATCATCTACGCAGATGATGTTGTGGTGGAACTTGCTTTTCAACCATCATTTGATTCATGCAGTGTACCGTATCTAAGTTACTTGCTTGTAGCCCAGGTTACGTGACTAAGATCGTTGGGTCGCCGTCACTTTTCAGCTCCTTTCTCACTCATGAAGTGTAATCAAATCTATAATTGTCACATTTCTGCGATACATTGTCAGAAGGATTCTTGAGAGATCCTCCTTTTTCATTAGGGTTTATTTTAAATGCAAATGATTGTAACTTAATTTATGTATAGCTATCTTGTTTAAGCCTCTTTTAAAATGGTAAAAACAATTTGATAGTTTGTAAAACCTTGGCTAGGGATCAGATGCTACTGGTGCTTATTAAGGAGTGACGATCTTTTTTTATCCTCCTCTTTTGTTATTTTCTCGAAGGTTGTTCTTTGCCTAGTGAGAAAATTCTCTGTATAAATTATTGAGTGTTTGATATTTTATTTTCTACACAGTATTTTGTTAGATACTTAAGTTTTTGTACTATTTTATAATTATGTGATTGCTATGTGAATTTCGACTTATTCTATATGGGCCAGAGTTCAATTTAATTTAAAATTTTATGATCGATTGTTCAACTAGGTATTTCTGTCTAGACCTACCTTCGAACCATGAATTAAGTCAATAATAGATAAGTGCACGACTCCTCACTGTCTTTGTCGATTATTGAATGATTTAATTATGAAGCAAATAATTAAACACCACACTTTGAATGAGTTTGGTGTTCCTCACTTTTTTTGTCAAACCCCAAATTCCATTGCTTATTAATATTACTCATTTACATTATCATGCTCCATCAAAAGCTAATTTTTAAGGAAGAAAAAACAAAGAACTCAATCGATCTCCACCGTCCATCCCTTCTTATCTTCAGTGCGACCAATTTGAATTCCAACCAGGGTCGAAGACAGTTCCTGACACACTGTCTGATCCCCTGTTTTGAATTCTCTCCTGCACATTCATCATGTTTGCAACCTCATCAGTTTCTGAAAATGGAGGATCATTCCAAAGCAGGCGACAAGTTACCTTTTATCCATGTACGTGACGCTGCCTACAGGGGCAACCCCAACAGCAGTTCCTGTGCAGAACACTTCGTCTGCATCAACCAATTCTTCCACCGGAATCACACGCTCCTCAACCTGAACCATTTTCAACTAGTAGTCAGAAAGCATTTTCCCCGATCAATTATTTACTCGAAACAACGCTGATTGATGCGGCACCTTGTACCCATGATCGAGAGCTATGTCAACTATACTTTTCCGGGTAACCCCCGACAGAACCGTCCCGTTAGTAGCCGGAGTTGCAATCGCATTATCCTGCAAGAAAGCAGGATCATAAATTACAAGGTCATTTCAGACAACAACTTCGGGTTGATTTGAAATGAACTTTCATACAGATGTACAAGAAGTTGTTACCTTCACAATGAAAACGTTGCAAGATGAAACCTCCTCCAGGTTGGTCTTGGTCACAGAATCAAGGTATAAGACATCCGAAAATCCTCTACTCTTCGCTCTCATTAGCGCCTTTAACACCTTCGCTTGGATCAATATGTTGATATCAGTTAAACACGAAAGAAAGTCCATTGACCTTGAGAAAAGACAGAGAGAGAGAGAGAGAGGTTTACTCACGGGAGCATAATTGGAGATGCTTTTCACGCCTCCAGTTCCACCGCGAGATGCCCGATGAAACTCGTCTTCAACGTAGAGATTCAAAGGAGCTGATCCCTCCTGTTCTTATTTAGAGTTAAAACAAAACAAGCTGTTACTACATGCATCCAGTTGACAGTTATTGAATGTGAGAAGAAAAAAGCGAGACCTTGAAATAGTTCCGAACCGGAGAAGCGTAAATTAGGAATGTGTACTCAGGGGCAGGAGCCAAACCCAACACAGGACCAGTCCCAATGAGCAGAGGTCTCATGTAGAGGGACCCCTTCCCTAGAGGAGGGACCTACTTATTGCACAATTAGAACTCATATCACATTGAAGTAGTTTGATAGTGAATCAAGAAGAAAAACTAAGAATGATTAAATTATACCCAACGCTTATTTGCATAGGCAGTTTGCTTGACAGCATCTACAAATTGTTCAATGGTGGGCGAAGGCATGCACATTCGATCTGCACCGAGCTTCATGCGAATGGCATTTTGGTCGGGGCGGAAAAGAAGAAGCCCTCCATCTTCTTTCCTGTATGCTTTCATACCTTCAAACAGCCCCTGTTGAAAATGCAACAAATCTATTAAAAAAATCTCTCTCCTCGGCAATTTGACAAACACATTCGGATCATCATTTTTTTCTCAACAAATTGGCGTCATCTAGTCTTCTGGGTCCCTTTTTTTCCCTAATAATGGAAAAACCCTTTGAATTGTAGCGACTAATTCACACATTATTGCGATAAATTTCCCCCAAACCTGGCCATAATTTAAGACCCCTGCCGAAGGGCTCAACTCAATCTTTCCGTAGCGGTTAAGTTGTCCTCTCAGAAAAGTCTCGTCTTTTGAACATTTCATTACATACATGTAATCGGTAGGCATGAGGCCAAATCCAATACTATCCCAATCCACTTCTGCGTACTTCTCATCTCTGTGATTTCAAGGAAATAAACAATGATACAGAATTAATCTACAAAGAAAAGCATAAAAAAAAAACAAGTGGGTATTGGCATCAATGGAGTACCCGCAAGGAGACGGCTCGAAAGACTGCTGCACCGAAGTTGCGAAGCCATGACAGACTCCGAACTGCAAACATTAGCAAAGAAGGCCATTACTTTCCTCTTTTTTGCAGCAATCCACAATTTTAAGTTGACATAAATTCATAACCACTAACATAATCACCGATTAAAAATAGATTTTTCAAGTGCAAGTACATGTGGGTGAAAAAATTAGAATTATAGTGGCGTGTAGTAAGTAAACACAAACACCAGACGTTTGTTTTTTGTCTTCCTAATTCATCAACTTGCCCCCATCATTATCCGCAATGGAGTGGTCCTGACTAACTCTGTACGTGGAAACGAAATCAAAGAAACTTCCGGGTGTAGAGGATGAAGACGACAAAGGCGAGGATTCCTGGATTATTGGAATCCAGGACTAAAGGGTCTGTTAACAACGGGAGATATCGCGAGAAAAGAAGAAAGAAGAGGACCAAAGTACGAAGCATCCATCCATCGCGAGGACCTCACGTGAGTCACCGGCCGCTCGTTCGTTCAGGCAAGGCAGATCAGCCTCGGGGAAATCGAAATTAAAAGAAAGGAAGAAGAAGAAGAAGAAGAGGAAGAGGAAGAAAAAGCAGAGCATACCAACCTTGGAGAAGGAAAAGGACGCCCTTTGAGGGAAGGAGCGAAGAAAGGTTAAGCTTTTGCGGAGCATGGTGGGTGGTGTGATCTGAAAGGTGCGAGAAGGGAAGAATGGAGTTGGTAAAGAAGAGGAGGAGAAGAAATAGAGCACGGAAATTGGGAGCTGGGGTGGCAGTCCTTATCTGGGTGGGGATTCCACGTAAAGGATGTCGATCACGCAGCATCCATGAACCATCAATTCATGCACCCGCTTTTCGCATTTTCCAAAACATTTGGAGATATTAACATTAATGTCTCGTTAACACTCATATAACACAAGGAGGCGAGATTCAAACGTTTATTTTATCTTCCTTTTGAAGACTTAAACCAAATATTAGGGTGGCACATCAATCATTATTTACCATAATATTAGATTGAATAATGATATATTTTTAGTCTTTTATTTTATTATCTAAACATACTCAGTGGACCTTATTTTATTATCTAAACATATTTATTTAACGTGTCAAATAAATATTAGTGTAATTAATATAATAAATTATATCAATTATTGTTTGATATGGCAGTATATATGTTTATACAGAAAGTGTGATTGCAAAGAGAGGCTAAGAAAAATCAGTGAAAAATTTGAGATAAAATTGTAATATATAATTGATTCTCTTTCTGTATAGTTTACAGGACTACGACCCGTATACACTTAGTGATTGTTATTTTCATACAATAACAAAAGACAATAAATAATAAAATTGTACTGGTTGATATGACAACATCCCCCTCAAGCTTAAGAAGGGAAAATGTAGAGCTTTGTATGAGAATTGTGAAACTTAGACGGTGATAATGGCTTGGTCGGTGCTTCGGCTAGTTGTTTTTCGGAAGAAGCAAATTTGAGAACGAGTGATTTGTTGAGTACTTTTTCTCATACAAAGTTGTAGTCATATTTCACTAGAAATGTTAAACGAGCGAGTCGAGCTGAGCTGAGAAAGACCTGGCTCACCGAGCCTGCCGAGCCTAACGAGCCTGCCAAGATTAACGAGCTGACCTTAAAAAATTTCTGACCCGAGCTGGCTCACGAGCTGCGAGCGTAACGAGTCGAGCCGAACTGGCTCAACGAGCGTAACGGTCATCACCGTTCTTTGACACTTTAGTGTGAGAGAAAAAAAAAATTGAGGGGAAAAAGATTGCTGAACTGAGGGGCAGAAAGTTGACCGAACTGCTGAAGAGAGTACAGTTGACGGAAAGAGTTCAGCGATCTGGGCAATCACCCAGCGACGATGGGCGATTTATCGCCTAGCGCTCGGATGATCGATTGCCCAGTGATCAGAGAGATGGGCGATCTAGCGCTCGGATGATCGATCGCCCAGCTCTCCCGACCCCGACGACGATCAAAGATGCTCGAGGGCCCGAGCTTTTGGACGCTGCGCTTCCATCGGAAACATCAAAAAGCTTGCCCAGCTTTGCCCATCATCGCAAGGCAATGATCACTCAACGCTTGAACGATCGATCGCCCAGCTATCCCAACCTCAACGACGATCGAAGATGTTCGAGGGTCCGAGCTTCTGGATGCTACGCTTCCATCGGAGACGTCGAAAATCTGGCTCAGCTTCACCATCGTCGGAAAGCTCAGTGCCGAGCTAGGTATGACCGAGCCTGCTCACGAGCAGGCTCATCAGGCTCGCGAACACGGATTGTCGAGCTCGACTCGACTCGTCTGTGTGGCTCAAGTCAAACCCGCTCGCTACAGTAACGAGCCGAGCAGGCTCGGCTCGCTACAGTACCCAGCCGAGTGGGCGAGCCAACTCGCTCATTTAACAATACTATATTTCACATGTTTGGACTTAGAGGGTAGAACCAAGTTTGAGGCAAGATACATGTCGTTGTAATGCCTGGAATTTTCCGTTAAAATAATTTTCAGGTTTACGTATCGGTGAATGACGGAGTTCTAGTTGAAATTAAGGGCAAAAAATTTAGGCAGCTAGGTGAAATATTATTTTGAAGCTAATAGACTAGAGAAAATTATTAGGTTCTGACCGAAAACGAACTGAATAACGGTTTGATTAAACGATAAGAGGTTGAATGCGAAAAAGGTAATTAGAATTATTATTATAAAAAAAAAAAAAGGAACATCCCCCCTGTCTGTTCTTTCTCCTCCCCCACCGAAAGCCCTCCCTTCATTTCCCAAGCGGCGATCCTCTCCGATTCTCCATCAATCTTTAGATTTTCAGTAAGTTTTTAGTAGATAGTTAGTCTTTTAGTTGTTTTAAGCTTTGTTTGGAATGAGTTTTCCAAAATCCCAACTTACAAAATTCTCCCTGGAAATTTATTGGTTGTTAAGTTAAGTGTGTTTAAATGATGTTTTAAAGATTGTTATCAGATTGTAATATGGATTGGTGCATTAGTTTGTAGAAAAGAGAAAACTATTTTGAAGATGCCAAAAAAAAAGGAACAGATTCTGTTCTTGCGATATTCGGCCGAGTTATTGGTTTTTTTTTTTTTTGGTAAATGGCTTGCACCATTAGAAAGTAAACTCTTAGAGGAGTCTATAGCACTTGGAATTAATCGATTCTGAGTTATATCGAAAAAGTTACGAGTGTTTGAAATTGGACGAAAAACTGTTATAAGAAAATCCGAAAGTTTCTTGTGTGTATGTTAAGTGCTTCAATTTGATGTTTTGTTAGGTTGTTTGATTTCCACGGTTAAAGCAAACAGACTCCAGGTTTAATTGCAAAGGACCCGAGGTAAGTTTTTGTGATTTGTTTGATCGATTTGGCCTACACCACAAGAATTTATGCTTTCGAGGATTTGATGATTTAGATTGTTTTAGTGTAAATTAGACGGGTAGTTAGGTTATTTAAGTTATAGAATGTCTTTTATGTTTCCATTGATTGTTTTCTATGCTTTTTATAAGTTTAAACATTATGAACTGTTCATGCATCACGTTCTTTCAAAAATGGCATGAAAACAAATTTCTGCACATGTCTTAGGAAAAGAATTAGACTAATGAAAAGAAATGAATGCATGTAATCCCGGTCATGTCGGGATAGGGTTCAGATATGGCTGTCCTGTAGGTGGAACATGTTTTTCCCCAAGTAGATGGAGAAAGTTGTTTAACCGCTTAATGTGCCTTCTCTATCTGGTGAGAGTAAACCCTCGGTGACATCCCACTATGTAACGAAATGAAATGAAATAACTGCATGTTTAATGAAATGCACATGCACGAAATGCATTTACATTTACGTTGACTTACTGAGCCTTTAGCTCATAGATGTCTCTGTGATGTAGGTGACAAGGCGACAGTTTGTGAGTACTCAGAGCATGCCCAAGATTAGGAGGCAGTTGGAGAGGTAGGCTCGTGGACGATTCGGCCGGCTGTTATAGTGTTTTGACCATGATGGACGTATGTACGAATTTTAGGGGTTAGTTGGAGTCGTTTTGAATCGTTTTGAAAAGTAAATGGATTTCAAACTTTTAGTAGTCGTTTTGATGTATAAAGCAATTTTGAGTTGATAGGAAAATGCTCGTTTTGTTATTTTCAACGTTGAGTCGAAACTTAGTTTGTATTTGAAAGATTTGAGATTTTAATGAAATTTCTGTGAAGGAAGTGTCAACCTCTAGGCTTAGTGGTCGACCAAGCCTAGCAAGTGTCGATCTGTGTACTGGAGGTGTCAATTGAACTAGATGAATGTCAACCGCGAGGGTCAACCTGTGAAGCCAGAGAAGATTAAAGTGTCGACCTGCGTCTGTTGGTGTCTACCGGTTAGTGTAAAAAAGACGGAGGTGTCGGCCGCAAGGTTCAACCGGAGCGGGCAGAGAGGCTTAAGATGTCAACCTGTGCATACAGGTGTTGACCGGTTAGCGTGATAAGCATGAAAGTGTCGACCGATGCAAACAGAGGCAAACCAGGTGCCGACTTTTGTATATAAGTGTCGATCCTTGGGTGCAACATGAGTTAAGTGTCGACCGCAGCCTGCAGGGGTCGACCGGTACCCTTTATTTATTGCTTTTAAAACTTAAATTTCATTTAAATTGATTTTTGACAGAGTCTTCCGCTGCAACGATTTTAAACGTTTTAAAAAATGTCATTTTAAGTCGAGAAATAAAATTTAAAATTTTACGCAAATTTTACCAGAAACCAGTGGGTTTTCAGAGTGTTACAGCTTAAGTTATCACAAAATATTGTTGGTACCTCCTTTAGCATAAGCCAATTTCATTTAGAATGAATTGAAGCCAAAAGACCTTTGACACATCGTTAGCAACATTGTTATGTGACACTACTCGTTGCTTTGTTGAGGACCAAGAAAATACAGAAGTCACTTATACTTTTTTTGTCATCATGGCAAAAAGCCTCATCTACATCAGTGAAACATCACAAATTAAAACAAATAGACAGTGAGAATACATTGCCAAGAGAGGAAGATGGGCTTAGCCATCTGCCAGAGTATATTAGATGGAGCATGCATAAATTGACACACTTTATTAACAACGAAGGCAATATCGAGTCTAGGAATGCAACAATATGGCAAGGCAACAACAACAGTGATAAATAGTTATGTCTAACAAAGTAGTACCTAAATGTTTTGATAGAATCAAACTAAACACCATTGGCGTTGGGCAGAGTTACTAGAGGCCATATGTGCACGAAGGAGTAAGTCCTCAATATACTGAGATTGACTCAAGTGCAATCTTTTGGAGTGTTGAGCAACTGAAATTCCTAGACTACAAACTACTATCGTAAATATCCAAGGAGGTCTTCACGAAGAGGGAGAGAAATACCAATGACAATGATGTCGTCAACATATACTAACACGAAGATAATTGACGACTTTTAGGAAGTAATTAGATTTTAACACAAAGAAAACCCAATATGAAAAAGTATTGTACAAATTTGTGTACCAAGCCTTGGGTGATTGCTTCAACCCGTATAACACTTTTTCAATAGAAAAACTACTCATGGTGAGAAGAGCTAACAAAACTCGAAAACTGCTGTATAAATACTGTTTCTGAAAGATCACCATGTAGAAAAGAATTATCAATATCAAGTTACTTAATAGTTCACTTAAGGGAAACAACTAGGTATATTGTGATACGAATAGTTGTTGGTGTGATAACCGGGTTGAATGTCTCTTCATAATCTATTCCTTTCGTTTGGTCATATCATTTTGCAACCAAACGAGCCTTACATTGGTTTATAGAAACGTCATGATGCAATTTAGGTTTAAAAAACCATATGCAGCCGACAAGTTTAGCTCCTCAAGGAAATGGAATAAGCTACCATGTGTGTATTCTAAGAAGACACGTGGTAAACTAGATTTAAACCAAAAAAAAACTTTTATGATTCGAGATGTATCCTAAGAAGACACATGGTAACAAAGAGGTTGATATTTGTTTTTAGTATATGGAGGTAGACACGGAAAGCATAGAAATCCAAATGCACAAAGAGAGGAGTATGGTGGAGTGGTACCATGTAAACATTCATAAGGTGATTTTTGATTTAGAACAGGTGTGGGGATATGATTAATAAGAGCGTAAGGTTAAACTCTTGGGAATTAGAGGTCAAAACTCTTGGGAATTAGTGAATGAAATACCAGAGCTAAACTTACTTCAACGACATGTCTATTTCTCCATTCTACATGACCATTTTGATTGAGAGTTTATGGACAAGAAACTCAATGTTGGATTCTTAAGGATCAAAACATAGTAGTGAGGGATTGAAACTCCCCTCCTCAATATAGACTTGCCAAATTGGTTTTTAATGAGTACATGGAATTGTAAAACGTGTTAAAGACTTAATCATTTGTTTGTAAGCAATAAATTCAAATAAAAACAAGTGTAATCATCAATAAATAAGAGAAAATATCGAAAACCATTTAGAACAGTGAAGGTCCCCAAAGATCAGAATGCAAGAGTTCAAAAGTATAGAATTAGCATGAGAAGCGGAAATTGAAAATAGTAAATGATGGTTTTTACTCATTTGACAAGGTAGATACCACAAGACTGAAGGTAAGGACAACTTTGAGACTGAAGTATAGGTTGTGAGGGAAAAACTTGAGGTAGTGAAGAAATCTTGTAAAGACCATCATTGAATGAACTCAGTAAAAAAATTTTCTAAATAAATTGATCCTTAATAAGAAAACAACTTGAGTGAAATTAAGCAAAAACTAGATTTGTGCGACACAATTGCTGAATACTACGAAGGTTACTAGTGATATTTGGGGCGTGAAAAACAATGTTTAAGTAAATGGGTGTGAAAGATGTTAGCTTAAAGGTAATAAAACTTAGTTTTTGTTTTGATGATGAGTTGTTTAAGTAATTCTAAGTTTGTTTTTTAACTGATATTTATGCACAAAGATTAAATTTTGTCTTATTTAAAAATACTCATGATAAGGGGTATTTAAGTGTATTGACGTTTGTTTGAAGTCCTTTTAGTGATGACTTAGTTTTATAAGACTTAGATGATGCAAGTAAGGTGGTTATACATAATGTTTGGGTGAAGAAACAATTTTTAACCCTAGAGCACAAAGTGTCGATCGAAGCAGCAAGATGTAAACTGTATAAACATTTTAGAAATTAACAGAGAGCTCAAAGTGTCAATCAATATTGAGAAGTGGCAACCACAGAACAATTGCAAAATCACAAAGAGACCAAGGTGTTGACTATCCAGACAAAGTGGTGACCGTTAAGATGTTGAAGAAATTCCAAAGAACTCAAAATGTTGAATGCTTTGACGAAGTGTCAACTGCTACGATCTACCATAATATTAATCGAGTAGTTGAAAACATTTGAAAAATCATGCAACGGTCACAAGTGTCAACGAAGTAGATGAAAGTGTCGATCGATACATTATTTTTCTAAAAACGTCTATAAATAGAATATGATAACTTTGTGCAATATACTGAACTTGAGAATCGTAATGATTACTGCCAAATTCACTTAAGAATTCAAGTCTTTAGCTTACTTCATATCTCTTATACTACATCAATTTAAGATTTTGCTCACTAAGACAGTGTGAGATTTTTTTTATTTGTGTTCAAACTTATATTCTTTTATTTTGGTGAACGAGTAAAGGGTAAGTCTTGAGAAAAAGTCAAGTAAAACTTTGGATTGATGTCCGGAAGTTTAAATGCTTCAAAGATGTGAATTAATTGATATGTTTCCTGTTTATAAAATAGTAAACCAAGTGTATCATGCTAAAAGTGCTAATTTAATTTTCTCTTTTGTATTTTAAGCTGTGAGGTACAATCTGTTAGGTATAATGTGTCTAACAAGCAAATATTATAAATATTTTTATTGTATGTAATAAATAAATAAATAATTACATTATTCAATGACTTATATTTAAGTAATAAGATCTTTAAATTAATAAAGTCATAAATACAATTCACTTCGTTGAGAACGTATATGTAATGACATGAAGTGATTGTATTTTATATAATATGATTATATGGACTAGATGATATTATATTCTCATTATAATATTCGTTAAATGAATAACAATTAATTTTATTATAATGATGGTCATATATGTATGATCTTAATTTATTGTATTTAGTAGATTTCTATTTTATTTCAATATGTTATTTGATTTATTCACTATAGTTTTATACAAGTTATATTACATAAACCTTGTATTTGGAGAATAAATTAAATGAGTAGATAGGAATGCTGACATTGATACAATGCAATCCATAGTATAATATTCCGTTATTTGTTAGTTAAGAAATTGAATAATTAGCGCAAAATTCATAGATATTATGAAATAATTATTCAATTAAAAACTAATGGTAGTCAATAATAAAGATATAATATTAGATGTTAATAGATTTTATACCTAGTTTTATTACGAATCTTAATGGAGAATTAATACATATGTAATGATTAATCAATGAATATTATTTTGAATAAATATATTTTATAGTTATAAGAGTGCAACTTTAGGTATTTAGTGAAATTATTATAGAGTTAATAATTGTGTTCATTAATGTAAATAGTTTATATTAATTAACAAATATTATTGGAGTTTATGACTATAAGTCAATCAGTCTTTCTGTCATCTTATATCACTATACAAATTTTCATATTATAGAATAAATGTATAAATAATTAATTATGATTAATCATTTATAAACAATCAAATAAATATATTATGATTTGAAATATATAAATAGTTTTTATATTTTGAATTCAAAATCAAATGTCTCATTATATGAGATTTTTTTTAAAGGATTTAAATTAGATTTGAAGAATGTTATCAAATAAGATTTCATCTTCAAATTTAAATTGAAGTTTGTTATTTAACAAACTGAAAAAATCAAATTTTTGCTTTTTTATATATAATGTCAAAATGCGATTTTTGATCGTGTGTGAGATTCAATCCCTTATTAAAAAAAAACGTGACGATTTCTGGATTTGTTTTTAGGAAAATATTTTTTAAGATCGAAGAGATTCGTTTCATGCGTTGAGAACAAGTCTCTTCACACATATAAGAGTAGATTATTCTCGTAAGTTTGATACCCACACGCCAGGAATTCGAGTGAAAAAATTTTCAAAGAAAATTTGACAGTTTTAGAGTCTTCAAAAAGAACTTGATCCCCAGTTAACGCTGTTGAGATTAGATGGAGTACCTGACTAAAAACGTTTATCAAAAATATATTTTCTTTTATTCTTCTATAATCTAAATATAATACAATTTTAATGTAAAATGTTTACATTTTGAAAAATACACATTTTTTAAAAATATTTTTTTTAGACTAATGATTCTATTTATGATTATTTGTTATTTTAAAATAAGTTTTAAAATCAAAAGGGTAACACATGTCACTATGATTTTGAATACAATGAATTCCGCTATGCGTGATAACTATCAATGTTAACAATTGGTATGAGAGCCAAATATTTTTTTAGTCTAAAAATATTTTTGATGACAAAATTTAATATAAATTGTGATATGTGTTACAAGAAGATTTTATGCTTTATGTGTAACACCCGAGAATTTTTCCGCCGAACTAAATTCCCACTTAAACTTAAGAGAAATTCTAAGAAAAAAAATTTCGAATCAAAAAACGAAAGAAAGATAAAATTTGACAAAAATTCGGAGAATTAAAACGTCAGGCCAAAACGGTAAAAAAGGAGGGAGAGGGGAAATTTTAAGTGTAAAATGGGTGGCTTCTCACGGAAGCCATCCATTTTCTCTCATTGACCGAAGCCTCCCATGAAGAGAGAACCGCGGGCGATTCCCCTTTCCCAACGACGAGCCTCTTTTTCCGGCAACATTCGGCTGGTATCCGACCCTCTCCTCCACAGACGAATGAAACCACTTGGTTTTCTTCCTCGTTCCCACTCTAAAACCCAACGAATTTCAGTGAGTTTTCCCTTATCTTTTTCTGTTTTGATGGCCGATTATGTAAGGGTTCAATTGGATTTAATTTCTGTTGATTTTATGCTAAAGTCTTAGAGGTTTTGAGGTGAAGGTGTGAGTGTTTAAGCCATGGGCAATGAACGCCCGAAATTGGAAGAAAAATCGAGAGAAGTGTGCTGGGCATTTCAGGTTTTCAAATTGGATACCTCCAATTCTGCTAGATTATGCTTAATAGGTTAGAATGTGACTAAATGGTGAGGAAAATGAGTGGGTGTGAGTTGAAAACCGAGATTCTAGAATTTTAATAGATTTTGTTTCTGGTGTTTTTCACATAGCTGTGGTTAATCATTTGAGAAACCCTTTGATTAGGCTAAAATAAATTCCTTGAAGAGCGTTGAGCCGCTGGAATCTAGTGATTCCGATAACCGTAGGAAACGTTATGCGCGTTCGACGTTTAGGTTGAATTTTGGCCGAAATGAGTTAGTGAGCCATTTTGGTTAGGTTTTTATGGGTGGAGTTGGTAATCGTAGTTTTAGTACGTAGGATGAGTTGTGGGATGAATTTTTAATGAGAAATGGTTTTGTTTTAGGTTGAACCCGAGTATTGGTAGAACCGAGCACCACAAAAGCTAAAGAGGCCAGGTAAATAGTGTTTGCATTTGTGTTGCCCTTATGGGCTTACACCACAGGACTATAGGGATGATTTGCATGTTTTGTTTCAATCATGCATAATGTTTTGAAAAGTGTAACGAAAATAAATTTGGGCATGATTTTTAGCACGAGCGAGTAGTGTAACATATAAACGGTGAGGATAGTGAAAATAGGCCTCGAAGGAAGTGATTCGCCCTTCGACGTAGACGGATAATCGACTTAGTAAACCTGATCCGCTTCCCAAGTCAGCATGAGGATTGTTGACAAGGGATTTATATGCAACTTGTGGGCCCCGTTATTGGTTGAACTGGGATGGTGGCGACGTGTCAGTGGCAGTGTGGCGTAAGGGCCAACTCACCTCGCGGCGGTTGGCATAACAAGCCTCGAAGGAAGTGATTCACCCTTCAACGCAGACAGAGAATCGACTTGGGAAAACTAATCTGCTTCCCAACTCAGTATGAAGATTGAACGATATGATATCAGGAAAATAGTAACAAGTGCGAGAGAGTAGAGATTGCATATGCTAGAGTTGCATGGACAGTTTTTACGTTTCATTACGCATTATTTACTAAGCATTAGAATTTTGTATAGATTTTTGGTTGTATAGTGGAGTTTTGATGTCAATATTTTGATATAGGTGTTTTCTTTAAAACTTGGTTTTGATTTGGTGATGTGGATTAGAACATGGATTGATATGTTTGGATTTTGGGTGGCGATTTATATTGATGGATATTGTTGGAAGATACTGTGATGTTTTTAGATTTGATATTTAGGTTCGGGGTTGTTATTTTTTTAGCATTATTTTGCCGAAATTTTAGAGAAAAATGTCGTGGCGTCAGGTGACGCGTGTATCTCCCCACTCGCTGAAAGTGGGTGATGCAAGTCGCCCCAGGGGCGATATGTCCCCTTAGGGGTGATTGAACAGTACCCATTGTGGGTACTATACACATGATCAGTAAAGCGTTGTCGGGTGATGCGCGCGGCGCGCGACGTCAAGTGTGGGCCCACGCGGGATGGGCTCGGTACGAGTGTGCGTAGCACGGCTCGGGCGTGGCATCAGTGTTCGGCGCCAGTGCCGACACCGGCGACGGAGTCGTCCAATCGATGGGAGGCGGCAGTGGCTTCTTTTCAAAAAAATAAAAATTAGTCCTTACTTTCACGCTCGGTTTTCATACAACAGTTTTATCGTTCCGACTTTAAATGTTTTAAATTTATCTTCCGCTACGTGTGTCTTTTCGAAAGTGTTTTCGTTTTTTTTATCTTTTGTATAGAGTTTTGAGTAAATGAGTTGGGGAGTCGAATTAGGTTAGCCTTGTCGGCGGTCCAGGAACCCGGAGGTGGCTCCCGGGGTCGCGACATTATGTGTGTGTGTGTGTGTGTGTATATATATATATATATATATATATATATATATATATATATATATATTGTTGGTAATGTTTATATGATCGAAATTAAGCCGGTTGTTTGAGTTATGATTTATTTAAATTATGTATTTTTTATTATTATCTAATTTATAATCTTACGATGGAGATCTGAGACTACAAAGCCATAGATGAAGTACTTGTCATAGATTTAATCTACAGACGAAAACAAATGGTGGTGTACAAACAAATGCGAATTAACAAATTTGATTTGTGAAATTTTAACGATGATCATTTAGATGATGCAGTTTCGAAGAAGACATAGATTAAGAATCTTACTTTTAATTTTTGGGTTATAACTTTAGAAATACTCAAAGGTCAATCCGATCATTATTTCATTTATTTTTATATGTTGATATAATTTGTTATATATTGTCATACATTCGCATGTCATTTAGATTTTACATGTTCTGATTTATTTTATATTTATTCACATGACATGCATTTAAAATTATATAAAAAACATGTTAATTTGATACAGAGCTTATTAAATGAATTAGTTTTAATTCAATTAAAACTAATATTGATTTATTTTAATTAATGATGTGAGAATGTAAAATAAAGTAATTTTTAAATTGTTAAAAAATTTACTTTATTTTAAAAAAAAAATTAAATAATTTGATTATTTGAAATTATTAATTTTATAATATAATTATAAGATTAATAATTTAAGTAATGATAAATTAATATGATTAATTTATCGTTATAAAAGAATATTTAATATTTCATAATCACTAATTCAAAATAATGAGTGGGAGCGGGAGGTTAGACGTAATATCTCATAATCTTCACTTTTGGCATAACATCGTGATATCTAAGTAAGACTCTGAGATTACTTTGACTATCATGCTCTCTAAGGAGAGTGTTCATTTATGTCAATATCAAGGTTGGTCTCCTAGAAATAGAATATATGAAATGTATTTTATTGTTGTTCGACTCTAAGACAGAGACAATATGTTAAGTTTCATGAATCCAAACAATGGTTTATACTCATGAAAATATAACTAAAAGTGTTAATTACATTTTTACCAAAATTTTCTATAAGTTATTAAATTTTGAAAATACAAAATATTTTGAGTAAATTTGTTAATTAATAATATTTCTATCATATTATGTTATCGAGCCTATGGTAACATTTACATATATTTTTTGTGATTAATATGTTCATGCATCATACTCACATGCGATAACATTTAGAATTTTAAAAGCATAAAATTGATTATAAATATAATTTTATTTAGTTTTTTAATTACAGTATCGTGTTTCAATTAATGATAAATTTGTTTGCGACTGAAAAGCTTGACAGCGATAATTTTGTTAAGTGGAAAAAAAATATGAATCTGATTCTTGTGTATGATAACTTATTTGTACTGATAGAAGAATGTTCTCCTACTCCTGCGACTAATACTCAACATGCTCTGAAAGATATCTATGATACTTTGACTAAAACAAATATTAAAGGCCGTTGTTATTTGCTTGCAACTATGTTTAATATTCTCAGTGCAAAATTTGATAACAGTGAGACTGCTTAGGAGATAATGGAGTCTCTTTAAGGCATGTTTGGCAAACCGTCTGACCAAGTCTATCATAAAACAATAAAGAGAGTTATGAATTCTAAGATGAAAGCAGGAGTCCCCGTACATCAACATGTTCTTATGATAATCAATACTATTTATGAAACTAAAATTAATGGAACTCATATTGACGAAGCAACCCAAATGAACATGATTTTAGAAACTCTAAGCCCACAATTCTTTAAGTTTAAAAGCAATTATTTTATGAATAAATTGAGTTATGATTTGACTCAATTGCTGAACGAGTTGACAATTTTTTAGTCTATTTCTGTGGATAAGAAGAGTGAAACAAATGTTATTGAACTTTCTTCATCCAATCATGTGAAGCAAATGTTATTGAACTTTCTTCATCCAATCATTCTCTTAAGAAAAGAAAGAGATTCTAAAAACATGCCAAAGGTCAGCGAGACCAACCAAAATGAGTCAACAATCTCAAGAAAAACAACAAGTCAAACATGAAAAGTTCAGACTCTCCAAAACTCAAAGGAAAATGTTTTCATTGTAGAGTAAATGGTCATTGGAAGAGCAACTGCAAGCAGTATCTCGAATAGCTGGAAAAGAAAAGGAGAAAAATTTGATTTATTAGTTACTGAGTCTTTTTTGGTTGAAAGTGATTTATCACCCTGAATAATTAATTTAAGAGCGACTAATCATATTTGTTGTTCTTTGCATATGTTAAACTCCTTTAGGAGTCTGGTTGATAGAGATTTCACACTCAGAGTTAGCAACGAGGTAGTTGTTTCGAGTTTAGCAGTGAAAGAAACCAAAATTTATTTTGAGAACAATAAATTTTTGTTTTTAGAAAACATTTATTTTATTTTAGGGTTTATTAAAAACGTTATTTCTATTTCTCGAATAATTGAACAATTATATGATATTACTTTTAATAGTAATGTAGTTATTATTTCTCGAAATGATTAAAATATTTCTTTAGACTCGATGGAAAATGAACTTTATATGATAGAGTCCATCATAAGTTTATTATTGTTGAATACTGAAATGTTTAAAGTTGAATCGTCAAAATCCAAGAAGCAAAAGATTTCACATATTAATAATACATATTTATGGCACTTTAAACTTTGTTAGATTAATCTTGATAAAATTAATAGACTTGTTAAAGATAGTTTTTTAAAAGATCTAACAGTTTGATATTTACTAGTCTCTAAATCATGTCTGGAAGGTAAAAAGACTTGGGTCCTTATTAGAAAAGAGCCAAAGAGCTCAAGAAACACTTAAGTTAATGTATTTAGATGTTTGTAGTCTAATCTCAATACTGGCTAGAAGTGACTATGAGTACTTTGTGACATTCATAGATGATTACGCGAGATATAGATATACTTATCTAATTCAGCTAAATATGAAACTTTTAGGAAGTTTCATGAATTTAAAGCTGAAAGCTGAAAATTAATTAGGTAAAACTATCAAGTGTCTTAGATCAAATTGAGGAGGTGAGTACTTTGATAGTGAATTCAAAGATTATCTGTTATAATAAGGGATAGTATCCCAACTAACAGCATCAGGGACATCTCAGCAAAATGATGTTGCTAAAAGAAGATATCGAACATTGTTTCATATGATAAGATCCATGATGAGATATTCCTCTCTTCCAAAATCATTTTGGAGATATGCTTACAAAAAACAACCTACATACTTAATATATAGTTCCATCTAAGTCTAGAGTTATGGAGTGATCACAAACCTAGTTTGAGATATTTTTGCATATGAGGATGTCCAGCACATGTACTAGTAGGTAAGATTGGGAAGCTGGAACTAAAAACTAAGGTTTGCATTTTTGTTGGATATGCGCAAGACACGAGAGAAGACTTGTTTTATAGTCCTCGGGATAATAAGGTATTTCTATCAACAAATGACACATTAATATAATATGACTATATAACAAATTACAAACCTCATAGTAAGATTATCTTAGAAGAGATTCTATCTGATCAGGTTAGACCTGTTACAACAATAGTTGTTGATTCACAAGTTATAAAAATACAACTTTCTCTAATTAACCCATCATTACACATTGTCATAGCAAAAGGGTAGAACGACTATCATCTCGATATCGACAAGATTATGAAACATAAGTTACTATAATTGATTATGGGAAAGATGATCAATTGACATATAGATGTGCAATGAAAGACTCTGACGAAGAAGCATAGCTTAATGCTATGAAACTTAAAATGAAATCTATGAATTCTAAATCAGTCTAGAATCTTGTAGATTTACCTGAATGGGTAAAACTCATAAGGTGTAAATGGATCTACACGAGAAAATTTGAAGTAGACTGAAATGTAGAGATATTTAAAGCTAGACTGATGGCTAAGGGTTATACCCAAAATGAAGGAATTGACTGCGACTAAACTTTCTCACCGGTAGCAATACTTAGTTTATTCACATTCTGCTTTCCATTGCTGCTCATTATGATTATAAAATTTGATAGATAAACGTTAATACGACGTTTTTGAATGACCATCTTGAGAAAACTATTTACATGAAGCAGCTAGAGGGTTTTGTAGCACAAAATCCACAACAAAAAGTTTACAAATTGCATAGGTCTATTTATGGATTCAAGAAAGCATTCAGGTTATGGTATATGCAATTCGATGATGCGATCAAATCTTATGAATTTTTGTAATGTCTTGATGAGTCTTGTGTATACAAACTCTTCAAGGAAAAGTAAGTGATTTTCCTAATTCTTTATGTTGATGATATTCTACTTGTTAGGAATAAAACAAGATTATTATCAGATATAAAAGCTTGGTTGGCTAAGCAATTCCAAGTGAAAGATTTGGGAGAAACATACTATATTCTTGGGATTCGTCTATTTAGAGATCGCAAGAATAAGTTAGTAGTCTTGTCTCAGGCATTGTATATTGACAAAATACTAGTCAAATATTCAATGTAGAATTCTAAGAGAAGTAGTTTATCTTCTCGTCATGGAGTTAACTCTTTCTAACAAGCAGTGTCCAAACACGCCTCGAAAGGAAGAAAATACAAGATGTTATGGATCAACAGTTGGTAGCTTGATGTATGTTATGTTATGCATAAGACGTGACATTAGCTATGAGTAGGGATAGTTAGCTATTTTTAAAATAATCCAAAATTAGATCATTAGATTGCAGTCAAACACATTCTCAAGTATCTTAGAAGGATGAAAAATTATATGCTTGTATATTCTAGTAGGATTTGATTCTTACACAATATACTGATTCTGATTTTTAGGATGATATAGATGATTGAAAGTCGATATCTAGATCAGTATTTACTCTTGTTGGTGGAACCGTCGTTTGGAGAAATACCACGCATGGAGGAGTTTCTGACTTGATTATAGAAGCCGAGTACATAGCTGCTTGAAAAGTTGTCAAAGAAGATGTATGACTCCACAAGTTCTTTAGTGATCTAGAAGTTGTTCCAGAAATGAAAAACGACTAACACTTTATTGTGATAATAGTGGTGCAATGACTAATTCTAAGAAACCTAGAAGCCACAAAATGTTAAAGTATATAAAGAGAAAATATCATCTAATATAAGAAATTGTGCAACATGGAGACGTCGCCGTTTTGAAGATTCCAACTATTGAGAATTTTGTTGTTCTCTTCACCAGAATGTTGTCTGCAAAGAGTTTTGATAAACTTCTAGATGGATTAGGGATTAGAGACATGTCTCGTTTGCTTTAGGGCAAGTGGAACATTGATGGGTATAATGTATCTAACAAGCAAATGTTATAAATATTTTTATTGCATGTAATAAATAAATAAATAATAATTAATTTATACATTATAAAAAAAAATCATTGATATTTTGTTAAATTTTAAATTTATATATATGTGGAATTAAATTTAAAAAGAAATAATAACATTAGTTCATGACTTATATTTGAATGATAGAATCTTCAAATTAATAAAGTAATAAATATAATTCACTTCGTTTAGAATGTATAATAATATCCCGACTATATATGTAACGACATGAAACGATAATATTTTATATAATATGATTATATTGGACTGCACCAAATGAAATTATATTGTTATTATAATATTCGTTAAATGAATAACAATTAATTTTATCATAATGATGGTCGTATATGTATGATCTTAATTCATTGTATTTAGTAGACTTCTATTTCATTGAACTCTATTGTTTGATTTATTCGGTATAGTTTTGTACAAGTTATATTATATAAACATTGTATTTTGAGAATAAATTAAATGGGTAGCTATGAATGTTAACATTGATACAATGAAATCTATAGTACAAGATTCTCTTGTTTATTGGTTCAGATATTGAATAATTATCACACAAAATTCATAAATGTTATGAATTGATTATTCAATTAATAACTAATGGTAGTCAAGAATAAAGATATAATATTACATGTTAACGAATTTTATATCTAGTGTTATTACAAATTTAATGGATAATTAATACATATGTAATGACTATATCAATGAACATTCCTTTGAGTAACAATACTCTATAGCTTTAAGAGCGCAACTTTAGGTATTTAGTGGAATTACTGTAGAGTTAATAATTGTATTAATCAACGTTAACACAATCTTCATGACTACGCAGTAGAATCATTAATATTTGAATAACAGCTTTTTGATACTTGTTTTCAATCTGGAAAGCAAATTAGGAGATAATGGAATTGCCGTCTGTGTCCACAGGGAAGGAGGAGATACAAGGGATGAAAGCACAGAATACATTGGGGAATTCCGTGTGTTCTAATATGACATGGCCCAGCGAAAGTAGTATATGACATGGCCCAGTAGCGCGAAAGTAGTGATTTCAGAAGGGTAGTGCAGAGACTCTTTCAACATCCTGCCAAAGTCTAAAGATATCAATTGAACAACTGGTTTGGATTAAAAAAAGGAGGGAGTACAGATCTGACATCGAAACCCATATTAGGAAATGGGTGGAACGGCTGAGATGAACGCACATTATTTGCTTCTGGATTGTAGTGTTGACACTCTGGGATCAAAATTGTTTAAAATGTAAGAGAAAAAAGTCAAACCCCCTTTTTGATGTTTGTTTTAAGAATATGAGAAAAGTCAACTTCCTTCTGTCTCTTCCGGAGGCTATTTGCTAATTATGAAACCTTAGATAGCCTCTGTTACTACCATTAGTTCTATCCATCTTTGTCGCCCAAGCTGAATGTCAAACCCTATTTTATTCTATGCCTACTGTCCAGCCTCACCCAAATGTCAAAGCTTTGTTTTTCATACGTGTATGGAGAAATATTTGAGTTGAAGGGTACGACTTTTAATTCCGTAATTAAGAACTAAAAAGATGTGACATGTATGATGCGATGCACATGATACTATTAATAGTCATAGCAATCTTGGAAAAGATTAAATTGGGCAGTGGGCGTGACATGTTAAGCTTAAAAATACTGGACTTTGTATCATACAAAAAATAAAATATTCTCAAATGGGAGTGTAACGCATGATGATAAATAATCTGCAAATGGGGTGCCCACTATCCATCCTTTAATTAGAAATACTCTTTTTTTTTTAAAAAAAATACTCTGTTTTTAGAAACAGAATTTCAGATTAAAATACCCTGCAAGCATAAAAAAGCTGGTCAATTACTTTTAGATTCAATTTAAAAAGTGGAAATAATTGAAGAACCAAACTTTATGATTGATTGCAATCCAGTTTTGACATGATAGTTATAATGTTTTAAATGGTTGAAATAAAATGAGATTTAGAGTGTGAAATCAGTATTTAATTATTTTCTGTGGCGGGGAAACGGTGGGAGAGAGAGAGAGAGAGAGAGAGAGAGAGAGAGTGAGAGGCTCGAGAGTAGCGAAGCTATAACTTGAAGGCCCCCCCCTTTTTCTGATATTTTGCGCAGTTCGAGACGCGAATAGTTTAACGGATTCGGATACCCATGGAGTCTCGGGACTTGCAAAAGTTAATGAATTAAGCTGCGGTAAAGAAGGGAACTTGGTCGGATCTCGTTCCACTCTGAGCTCTGGAACCGTCGGAGAAAACACATTTGAATATTTGAAAGAAGAGAAGAGGGTTTTGTTCACCTCTGCAGACCGTCGACACGAGGTAGAAAGTTGACTTTTAAAGCCACAATCCAATCCGAGGTGAAAGCGGGGGGCTTGTGCTTTGCTTGGGTCGATTCGGTAGGTCTGTGTGGGACCAGTTGTTGAGTAGGAATCTTCATAGAATGGGGCTCCCTTCGTAGAATGAGAATCACAGTCGATGCACATCATAAAAACTCTTGGTTCGAGGCCGCCCTTTTTCTGGTGGAGGTGATTTAACCAAAGACCAACCAACAGACAAGCTCAATCTCCACCCTTTCTCTGATCTATCCCAAAAGGGCAAACAGGAAGCTTTAGTTGGACCATCTTCTCTGCTCATCTGTCGTTCCTGTTTCTCAGACACTCTCTTTGGGGGGGGGGGGGGGTGTTTCAGATCAAGAGAAAAAATACCCACTTGGGTATCTCCACTGGAATCTTTCCTAGTATGTGTTTATTCTTATTCGCTCCTTGTTCTTCTAATTTTGTGGATTTGTTTTGCTGATTTGATCCAGTCACGGTTACTTTCAGTTCGGGCAACTGAAAGCAATGTTCTTCTGGATTATGTTTTTGTTCCCTTTCTTTCTGGGTGACAGAGCGAAGCAAAGACTCTTGTAATAACCAACTGCATATGTCCGGCAAGAATCTCCCATTTTCTTGTGTCTCTTTTCTTTGAATTCCACGATGTTGTTTTTCTACTTTAATGGAAATGGAGATTCTTAAGTGGGATCTGATTCCACAAACATTACGGAGAATTGTTTATAGTACTTTGACTTCTTTTGCTTTCGTAGATGGGACCCCAATCTCGGAGTGGACATACGTTTGCAAAATTTTGATAACTCAAGTATCCTCCTAGTCGTCTATTTTCCAGTTTCTGATTGTAATTGGTTCAACGATTTGGCAGGCTAGTATTGGAACTTTGCAGACAATTGGATGGAACCTTAAACTGAGGCTGCTTCGGATCTGAAATGTGGAAAATTTAGCGGAATAGAATCTGTGAGGTGGGACTTGGAGAAGGTTCGTCATGGAGGATGCTATTTTCACTCCGGCTTCGATGCCAGGTGCTTTGGTTGAATATGATATGGATTTTGGCTACATAGATGAGCTGTTCTTAGGAGGTTGCTGGTTGGAAACCACTGATGGATCAGATTTCTTTGGCTCCTCGAATTCCAGTTCACTCTTTGAACCCTCCTTCAGATGGCCTGCCATTGATACAAGTTGTGGTCTGAACACCAACGTCACTCAGAGAGACGGTGGAAGCCCACTACCTTTTGAAGCTCCTGAAAAACATTTTGCAAAAACTTCTGATCTTTGTGAGTACTCAGAAAATTGTACATTTCAAGGTTCTGAATTGGGAAGAAGATGGTGGATTGGACCCAGAGCACACCCTGGTGCAGGGTCTTCTGTGATGGATAGATTGATTAAAGCTGTGGGATACATCAACGATCTTGAAAGAGATAAAGACGTTCTGATTCAAGTATGGATACCTGAAAACAGAGGAGGTAGACGAGTTCTGAGGACAAGTGAGTTGGCTTTCTCCATGAATTCCAGCTCGGAAAGGCTTGCAAAGTACAGAGACATCTCTGTGAGTTATCAGTTTTCTGCGGAAGAGAATTCTAAGGAAGGGGTGGGATTGCCAAGTAGGGTCTTCTTGGGTAAAATTCCTGAGTGGAGTCCTGATGTTCAATTTTTCCGAAGCGACGAATACGCTCGAGTTGATTTTGCGCAGCAGTGTGGTGTTCGTGGTACTCTAGCTCTCCCGGTATTTGATCAAGGGAACAGAGCTTGTGTAGGTGTTATAGAAGTTGTCATGACCACACAGCAGATCAAGTATAGTTCAGAGCTTGAAATTGTCTGCAAGGCACTTGAGGTTTGCTTCTTCATATTTGAGTGCATGTGTATATTTGCTCTAAAATCATTTTGATTTGTGAATTTTGACAAACTTATGAACCTGCAGGCTGTTGACCTGAGGAGTTCTAACGTCCTGGGGACCCCAAATGCAAAGGTAAGGAAGTGAAAATTGAGTTGAATGTTAGAATTCTGCCGCTCTTTTCTTTTTTGAGGACACGGATATGATTTGTTTGTCAGCAGGTGTACAAGGGCACCTATGAAGCTTTATTCCCGGAGATTAAAGAGGTTTTGGGGTTTGCTTGCAAGACTCACGAATTGCCGTTGGCTCAAACTTGGATTTCGTGCACTGAACAAGGCAACGCGGGTTGCCACCATTCAGATGAGAACTATGTCGATTGTGTATCTACGGTGGAAGAAGCTAGCTATGTGGCCGATCCCTTTTTTAAGGCTTTTCACGAGGCTTGCTCCGAACATCACTTGCTAAAAGGTCAAGGCATTGCCGGGAAAGCATTTATGACCAATGGGCCGTGCTTCTCGAGTGATATTAGGTCCTTTGGCAACACCAAGTATCCGCTCTCTCACCATGCCAGCATGTTCGGGTTGCAGGCTGCAGTCGCAATACGGCTTCGAAGCATTCAATCTGCCAAGACAGACTTTGTGCTGGAGTTCTTCTTGCCCATCGGTTGTGTAGACTTGGTTGAACAAAGGAACCTGCTTACTTCTTTGTCCCTCCTCATGCAAGAGTATTTCCAGAGCTTACGGGTTATAACGGACAAGGAGCTCATGGAAGAAGTCAATCATTCAAACGATGGAGCTTGTAGACAAGGGGTGTTGAAGCAACAAAAGGGTTGTCATCTAGAGCGGACATCAAATCAGCATTCATCACCAACCAATTGCTATACAAAGGGCGACAATGAATCGTTATTTTCTCCAGAGAAACCAGGAGAACTCTTCACAGAAAACTCTTCAGGACACAATACCAACCTCGAAGGATTTTCAGAGGGCTCGACTCTTGTCGAGGATAGCTTGTCAAATGCAAGCATGGGTAAAAGAGTGGAAAAGAGACGAATGAAGGGCGAGAAAACGATCAGCTTACCAACCCTTCAGAAATACTTTGCCGGTAGCCTAAAAGATGCTGCAAAGAGCCTTGGAGGTATGCCAAAAAAAAAGCCCCTTTAATCTTAATTCACTCCAGTCACACACTTTTATTCACCATAGTTTGCTGTTCCTTCTTTAGTTTGCCCCACAACGTTGAAAAGAATATGTCGGCAGCATGGGATTAAGCGATGGCCTTCCAGAAAAATCAAGAAGGTTGGGCACTCTTTGCAGAAGCTACAAGTCGTGATAGACTCGGTTAAAGACACGTCTGGCCCCTTTCAAATCGGTTCTTTCTACACCAACTTTTCAGAGCTGGGGTCCCCTAATATGGGAGGAATCATCAGCCCACCATCCACTAAACTTAACGATAACCCTCAAACCACAACGTCAAAATCTCTATCCTCTTCGTGCAGCCAGAGCTCCAGCTCAAGCCATTGCTATTCTAGTGGGACAAAGCAGCAGCATCTCAAGTGGAACAACTCTATTAGCAACGATAACGATCCAATGGTAGGGGATAATTCTGGTGGCTATCAGATGAAGAGAGCGAGGAGTGAAGCACGTCTGGGTACTCCAAACCAAGGTCGAACCATCCTGCCGAGATCCAAGAGCCATAGGAATCTTGGCAACAGCACGGAGGATGTTTTGCGCACACTTAAAAAAAGAAAAAAAGCGACAGATGAAGAGGATTCTCAAAGAATTAAAGTCACGTATGGCTGTGACAAAATCAGATTCCGAATGCACAAGGAGTGGGGATGGAAAGAGTTGATCAAGGAAATCGCAAGGAGATTTAGCATACAAGACATCGGCTTATTTGACATCAAATATCTAGATGATGACTTGGAGTGGGTGTTACTAACATGTGACGCTGATTTGGAGGAATGTCTCTACGTGTACAGAGTGGCACAGAGAGCAACCATTAAGCTCTCCATCCAGCTTTCTCGCCACCATCGATGCCGATGGCAATGAGCTTCCATGAAAGAGAAAATATTTGGGTGCCACGTGGCTCCACTTCTAGTTTGTATAAAGAAAGGGGGGGTTTGTTAAAATGTAACTCTATTTTGCCAGTGTTGTAGGATGTGATTTTGAATTGGAAAGTATAAACAGTTAGGGGAGGATAGTGCATCTAAGAAACAAGATACCATCAGTTCTACAGTGAATTACAGTTGTTGTAAGTGGGAGGAAGAGGAAGGCACGTCATCTCGTAGCTCTACAGCGACAAATCTTGAAGGCGGACCAAATATACTCAGCACCACCTGCAAACACAAACAGGATCCCGATTGTGTAAACACGCGATTGCAAGTGACACTTGTGGGCAAGGGCAATGCTGAACATTTTTTACTTACTGGTAAGAATACGAGGCCGTGTAAGAAGCCAAGAAGCACCAACGCCAAATACATTTGAAAGTAATAAACCTGAAAAAGGAGAATGATTACAAGACTTGAATGAGCCAAAATCCACTGGCAAATAAACTTATACCACAAATACTTCGGTCCTTGAGAAGCATAGTACGAGCACACCGACTAATTTTGTTAGTGTGATTCCGCTGCGACACAGAAATAGGAGGCAGATCATTACAACTACACAATGATTTCATAAACTCTAATAGCGAGATGCGACTAAGTTGAGGAAGGTATTTAGTTCTGCCAGAAAGTACTGACAAACCTCAGAACAGAAGCTCCCATTGTAGCCAACGCCTCCTTCATACGATGGTCTTTGTCCCCTCGACTTACCTGCATAAAGTAAGTAAACTTCTCTTGCACTAAGGCATCAAAGTTGGGGCTGAATAGGACAATGATACGAAGTTTTAGAGCCTTGTATACGTACTGAGAAAGCATGTGTCATATGTACACAGAACTCCACAGCAATACCCACTGCCATAACCAAGTTGACAACAGAAATGGCATTAAGTTGGATTCCCAAAACCGCCATCACACCCTGCAGGATAGTGAAGAACTTTTTACAAATCAAACCAAAGAAACATATTGCTAGTAAAATAAGATATCATTAATGTTAATCAAAAGGAAAATTACCAAGAGATCCACTACAATCATTGTCAGTACCAACAGAATAATAGCTGAGCTCCAAAAACTACATTCGAAAATGAAAGAAAATAGAAATTGTCAATGGATTCTTTTCAGAGAAAAGAACCTCTTGCTTAATACTCCATGAAAGGAGAAAGTTGACAAGTATGTAACTAAATGTCTAGATAACATAAGTTCATACTGACCTGCATGTCATAATTAGACAAACAATAAATACCGCCCCTATAAAACAATCACAATAGAGAATCAATTTAATAGCAGTTAAAAGATTCACTGAAAATTTAAAAAGTAAAAATGTTTGGTTGAAAAAATTTCATCAAGATACAGTGTTCCTAATTAAACCTCAATTCTACAGGAGGGCCCCGAGTAATGAGACTCACAAATTAAGTACTCAGCCATCTGAATCTAATTACTCTATTCAAAGTTCACAATTAAATGTATTGATATGCTAAATTTTAGAACAAGGGCCTCAATTTGACTAACCAATGGCGATTGAGAGGTTGATCAATGCTGTTCTCCATATATCAAGGTATTGCTCAAAATACATGTAAAACACCGAATATGGGAAAATCTCAATCTGTGGAAAAAGAAAATCATTAGCAACAGACAGCATTATCACCACACAAGTCCTTTTTCTCTGGCCAACTATAGGTGATGAAAACTCGATTATATCAAAACAAAAGATGAACCATATATCATCCACATTCTCCGAAAAAGTCATGACACTGTTGTGGCAAAAGTGATAGCTACAGATATTAAGTTTGTAAAAAGAATTGAATATGGAACATCGGAAAAATTAATACCTTCAAAGAATCAGAAACCCTTGAGCTAAATTCTCGAGCAGCCCTCATAGAGTTAACGAAGTCAATCTTAAACAAAGACAGTTATAATTAAAACCCCGGAAAAGTTCTAATTGTATTGAAAGAAAAACTTCGTATTACCTGTTTATTTAGGGGAGTATGATATGTGCGGAATGATGATGCTTGAATAACACCATTTTCATATCCTGATGCCGACAGAGAACAACTAATTATTTTAGTACAAGTTTCACCAAGTCCAGAAAAGTTAATACATAGCATTGTATTAGGTGAAATCAACACAAGGTATAATAAAAATCAATATTTGACAATCTGCTTCTCTAACCTCCAAGTTCAACACTACTTGTATAAGCCCCATGACCACCTTTAGCACAGTCAGCTGAGGGTAGAGCACTGAGGAACCATGGAAGTTTCTCCTTAAACTGTGAGGTAGAGGGACGATCATTGTGCAGATCTGAATGGCGAAAGCACTGCAAAACTCTTTTAAGTTATTAGAGGACAAGAATGCTCATCACATTGGTCCTTGTCCTTGGCTTAGAAAAAGACGATTGAAAGAAAATGGATTCAATAGAGGATGGCCAAGAAAATGAATCTACCGTTGTACAATCCTTGCATTCTCCATCCAAGCCACAGAAACCAGCATTTGAAGAGCAGCACGGAGGCTAGAAGAAAGTAACTCGGGTTAGTAAAACTAATAGAATTATTTTCCTTTTGTGGGATTCATAAAGGAAAAAAAGGAGAAAGCCCATTGATCAAAATTGCATATATTAAGAAAATAAATCTTTTGTCAAAGAATTATGTAAAACTCTTTCAACCTGATCATCTGGAGGACAGTAACTCCCATTAAGAAACTTCCGACAGCACCCAAATGCCTCCGGAGAAATCCACACAAGAAAGTCATCAAGCCATGAAGCAGCTGGCTTAGCTATATAACTTGATTCAGGAATTGAGGATGCTCTAGCGATCTAAATGTACAAAAGGACAAAATGCTCATGTTGGTGTCATTAAAGTAAAGAGTACAAAGATGAATAAGCTGTTGGCATAGATTATAAGAGAATTATGCCAAACCTTCGGTTATCATTATGATTTAAGCATATTGACATTATTATAAACAAACTTTCCAAGAACTGGATGTGCAATACTGATATTTAGACATAAAATACCCAGCTGTTCATGCAACAAAAAATGAAATACAACTAAATTACTTTACATTTAGAGAAATATGTTGAGACAACCCTATCACCTAAAATTATGTAGTGGACCCAAACATCTGTAGGAGAGAGATTAAAACGATCAATCAGGAGCTGTATGCTTGAGTGTCACACAAGTGAACTACAAATAAATTTTCCAGTTGATGAAAGTAGAAAAGGATAGACTATGTACCTCATTCAAAAGAGATCCGGAATCACATTGACTAATGGAACATAATTGGTTAGTTTGTTCTGACTCTGAGCTGAGGAATAGAAAAACAAAAGATTAAATAAGCGTCATCCAAATTCTAGTTTTGACAAATAACATTGCAATTTCTAGAGTAAAATGTTAGCAAATGCAGCCTAGAGTACAAGTCTCGCCTTAACTAGTAAATGTTTACAACAACTGTAACTCGATGAAAAGTAAACGTTCCCAACTAACTATGATTATTTAACGATCAAGAACTAGTTGAAAATTAAAGAAGCTCAGCTCGAGCCTCGTATTAGTAGCAAAAACAATCGTGAAAATTGATGGCAAAAATGAATTTACACATTAAAACAAATATTTGTTATTGGGCAATGTCTAGTCTAGGGGTAAGCAAAATCGACTCGGACCAGAGAACAAGACCAGAGCTGACATATTTGGTCTGATTCCGGTCAGTTTTGCACATAAAATAAAGGAGTTTCGATTTTTCTTTATCAGAACCGAAGTTCTCGGTTCTTTTTTTTGGTTTAATGACGTAAAACCACTAAAATCGAACCGGACCACTAACCCTAATGTACTAACTCAACCCATAAACCTTATTCAGTTCTCACCTCACTTCTCAATTCTCTTCTCACTCGAAAGTTGAAGACTCACAGACGCACATGTAGTCGCCTCACCGTTGGATTGGAGCGCCTCGCCTTGACAGTCGACGCACTGTTGTAACGTCTCGCCTCGACAGTCGACAGAGTACATCTAGACTTGACTGAAAATCACACGTTCGATGAATCGACAAAGGTAAGTTTTCTGCTCTTTGCCTCTTTCGGTTTCTGCATTATGTATTTTTAGTATCATTTTGTATTGCTCATTCTGTATTCTATATTCTGCAAATATAACAAAATATTGTATTCTGCTCTCATTCTGTATTCGATTTCTGTATTCTGTATTTTTAGCATCATTATGTATTTTGCAAATACAGCAGAGCATTGATGCATTTTGTATTGCTCCGCATTTAGAAAATATGGATTGCACACAGAAAGAAAAAGGAAGAACTAGGTACCTTTTTTTGTAATAAGTATTAAGGTAAGTGCCAAAATTCTTAGGAGGGAAGAGATACAAATACTTGTGAGCAAGAATGTTACGGAGAAGTCATTCTTTCTGCTTGAAGTTGTGCCGTAAATTATTTTCATTTGGAATAATGATTTAGAAGATATCATAGTTGTTGATAGCTTTCCAGATAACTTGACTAAATTAAGTTTGATGGAGTAAATTTGAGGCAATATGTAATCCTGTGTCAATTTAAGGCGAGGCTTGTACGAAGTTTCATCACTTCTATATCATCATCATCTTCAAGATATGATTATTTAATTTTTATATATATGCTTTATAAATTTTGCTATTGCATAATTAAATTTTTATATTTTTTATCTTAACTGGCACAATTAAAGTAATTAATTAATTTTTTTTTTTTGAATTTGAAATTTTTATTAAGAATAATGTGAAAATCATAACCGAACCAGAATCGGAACTGAAATTATGGCCCGATCCTAAAAAATTTTTAATGGTACCTGTTTTAAAAATTAAAAACCAAATTTTATCGGTCCGATCTTAATATTTCTTAAAACCAGACCAAACCACACCACACCACGAACACTCCTTGTCTATGATAGTTCCGTCACAACAAAAATGCTACAAAGTACTGTGATATCACAACTTTATTCACAATTCATTAGGAATAAAAGAAGAGTTAAACGAAGATTGATTACCTATAGTTAAAGTTCTTCACAACGAAATATAATGGGGGGCCAATTCTGAGATGTTCTGCGACATTATTGAAGTATCCCTATAGAAAGATGTATTAGCATTCCAAAAACAAATTATGTCAATCTTTGCTGGATGAAAACTTTGTCAACCTGAAGATAGGAATCTCTTGGAAGAACAATTTGTTGTTCCAAACCCGGTTCAATCCTAGCACATAATGCCTACAAAATTTTAATTACCTATCAATGTGTGAAGTTAAAAAATTAATTACAAGCACTGGAAATGAATTGGTCATATGGAAAATTAGAGAATGCAAATATCTACGAAAAAACTTACAATGCTTGCCAACGTAATAGCAACAAAAATAGATATGACAATTATCTTGACTGCCCAAAGACTCAAAGTTGGTGCATGGATCTCCTGTGAGTTAAGTTAAAGACTCAGCCTACGAAGTACAAAAAGAATTTCTAAAAAAACAGTAGCACTACTTAGCATGTAAAAATAGCCGTCTTAAAACTATCCATTTGAAAATGAATAAAGAATATTACATGCCAAGTTTTGGGAGTTTATACTTTATTAATGTCCACAGCTATTATGAAGAATTCGCAAAATAAGTGATATAGTCAAGATAGCATTATCTGTAGCACTCGTGTTATCAAGTTAAAATTGTATGTAAACTTTTGGCGGTTTAGACTAATATTATGTGTACTGCTATTAAACCCAATTCCTAAAACCGATAGTATCATGAGAAATCGCATTAAAAGTAACAGAGCACATGCGAGTTAGTGTCAGAGGTCATATTAATTCTTTAATAAAACATTTATACACAAAAATTACCTCCATATATCTAGTCAACAATCCAGTATTTGTGGAGACGTTGTCTGGATCAAAGTTCAAGTAGAATATATATTAAATAAATAATAACGAAAAGTAGCAAATCAAGTTGATTAGTGTTTCAAGACAAAATATTTACAAAAAAAGATCTAATAAGGGTAAGCAGCAAACTAATCGAGAAAACCTTTGTTAGAATCGGCATGTGTAGGAGAAATCTTAATACAAGGAACACAATCAACTCTTTGGTCTCCAGCTCGCAAAAAATCAAAAACTATAAGTGCGACAAAGGCAGTAACTTGCAAAAGGAAGTCCAAGAGCACGGCCAATGCTGCAAAGCAATGTGAAAAAAAGTTGGAGAGCATACTGATTACAACCATAATGGCCATGATAGAATTTGATGACTGGTTACAGTGTTCTTATCTATTATAACTTTTCATCTTTGTTTGAGTGTGTGTATTCTGGAGATTAACAAATTTTTGACCTGCGAACATGGAGAATACTCGACATGCTGGCATGGGAATGAAACTTCCAACAGCAAAAGCAAGAACCTCCGATATGCTAGCTAACGTAATGGATGGCCCAACTTCCACGAGTGCATTGCTTATTCTTCCTTCTAAAGGCAACTCCAAAGGTTGCCGTTTAACAGCTTGCACGAGTATACACATGTTGTCCACCCCAACCTAAAATTAAAGAAAAACCTATTAAACATAATCACAATTTATACAGTTATTGGACTAAGTTTAATATACAAAGGAGATGACTCACAGCAAGAACAAGAAATGGAATAACTTCCATGATGATCAGGGTGGATTTTACTCCAATAGCGCTGAAAAACCCAACGGATCCCAGAACAGACAGCATAACAAGCAAAACACCAGAAAGACCTAGCAATACCTGAAACAAATCAATTTTATAACCTTATTGCATTAATAAATCACACAGTTTTGAGAGAACAACCAAAGCTGATGAAAGAAATAAAAGTGGAAGAACATATAAATAGTCTTATGCCATTACCTTAGACGAAATGTAGAAGGACGCCAGATGAGGTTTATCACCCAAAGTAAAAGAAATATATGCAAACATCACCAGATAACTTATCTGTCATTAGATAAGTCACTAAATTAGGGAAACACGGACATAGAGAAACAAAAATGAAGTGATATCAGTTGCTTCTACAAAATGCAGTGATTATGTACATCTTGTGCAATAAATTACAAGAGGAAGGCCTCGAAAGTGTCATAAATACTGATTTGCTAATGAACCTAAATGAAAACTAAGTGGAAAATCTCACCACAATAGTTATGGCATCTGCAGTACTTTCTCGTTTTAATTCTTCTTCAATGGAGCTTTCTGACGAAAAAGAAATTGTCAAATTTTTAGACTGCACCACTGTCACCAAGTCATCCTATAAAAAATAAGAGTTATTAGGAGAGATCAAGATACTAAAAATTCAACAGAATTAACACATTATTTACATGTCATTTCATAGCACCCAGGTATGCATATTATGAAAACAATACCTAAGAAATGAAGCCAAAATAAGTTCAGTTCAGTACTAATAAGTTCCCCAATCTACTCATCATCCCCCTGCAAAATTTGAGACGGCTGACTTTGTACCATTTTTAATTTTTAAAGTAAAGAAACTAGTGATCATTAAATTTCTCGTAGTGAAATCCATTTGAGTGTTGTGAACTGCCTTTTTTTTGGCAGTTTCAAGGCAAAAGACATTGTTTCACCTTGAGTAGTTTACTGAGTAGAGAGGACATCTTATCCTACCAACTTATACTCTTCTTTGCAACAAATTTATTTCTCATCCCAAAAAAAGGATCATAGAGCAAGCTCTCTCTACCAACTTATTTTAATGAATTTTCAGCACAAAAATTAAAGGGAACAAAAACTATTACTAAAATTTTGATAGGTGATACAACAGAAATTGATATGACAAAAGAAATATTTCCGATCAAGAAATCAGGTCAAACTGTTTTAGATTAATTTGAAGAAATCAACTCATTAGATTAGACAAGGAAAATCTTATGTCATAATAATGAAAATACAATATAAGAACTAGCTAAATATAAATAAAGATTAGTTACTCTTGCTTGTTTGTTCTTTCACATGGAACAGAGGCGAATACCAATAAATCAAACACTCAAATAAGTAGAATCCACTCCCTTTATTTATAATTTTACTTTCCTAGAGAAATGGGTATAAAAATACAGAAATCTTTTCATTTTAAATTTTATGTTACCAGGAATTGATTATATTATACTCCATCTACTGATTGAAAGAATCGTATGCTTATTCTAGACTACCATGATCCAAAGCAATTAATTTTAAAATTATGTCAAAAATAAAATGACAATGATTCATGTCAAAGAAATGGAAAAACTCATAAATTAACAATTTCCAACCCCATACACAGATGTTAAGACTTCAAGAAAGCGAAAGAGGTTTTGAGATTTAAAAAAAAAAAGGAAAAAAGAATCAGTTTTAATAACGTAATTGACGCAAATGAATTGTCTATGAACCAAATTTGAACTACATGTGGGGACAAAGTACTTTGAAATATCACGCAAGTCAAGAAACTTACTATAAATGCATAAAATATCATGGCATAAACAACCATAACATAAATAAGTCAATAAGAACTAGTATCAAGAGAAAACCTTCAATAATTTAATGAAGGCCTTCTCCCAAGCCACTGCTTTTCCAGATTCATTTCCTTCTCTACTGATAACATTGTTTACGGGATAAGTTACAACAAATGCAGAGGCCTGTCTTGAAAAATTAAATGTAAGATTATTGCCCGATGACTGAATCCTATTGATGGATGAAAATAATACCTCTGAATAATTGTTCATATTGAAGCCTCCTAATGCAGTGCTTGGATCAAGAGGTGCTTTAAATGCACTCCTGCAGTTGTCCGCAGATGAATAATGCTGAAATAACAAAAAGTTCACAGATAAAAGAACATATTAGATACAAAATACTAAATTTCATGTTACAATTAAATAGTAGTATATAACATACTCAATATCATAATTTCCACGCCCAAGTACGAAAACAAAGAAAAAGAAAATATGGAGATGACATAAATTCAAAAGTACAAGCTTACCTCAAAGCAATACTTAAGGTGTTCAACTCCTCCATAATTATCATAATTTGCAGGATCCATTTGGAAATACTGCAACCAAAAGAAGAAACCAAAAAAGTACTTGAATCACCAAAAACGAAAAGTTAAAATATTTATCCATGATTTCTACTCTCACAATGGTAGAAAGAAAAAGCATTTATTGTAGAAAGAAAATAAACACAGCTATATCACTCAATTGTGTTAGAAAATATAGATTAATTATAGAGAGCAACAAACTATTTATTATAAAATCCACTATAAAGAATAAAACCAGCCACTCCATTTCATAGATGCTTAAAAAGAAGAGGTATGCAACCAAAAACATCGGAAGCCCAATAAGAGGCATTAAATAGAGCCAGGCTTATTCAATTTCAAGCATCTGAACTCAAAATGAACAAAATCATTATAGAACATACCACATGACAATTTTCCCTAGATAGTTGCTCCCCATATGAATAGGAGAAAGATGATCATTTCTGTTTTCATGTGGATAATGACACCAATAATATATATTTAAAATGCAGATAAAAAGCCATAATGTCAACCTGTAGGATACTTTGTGTCGCGCAATCTTTGTCCAATGGCTTCATGCAAATATCACTAAGAGATACCATTGAGCCAGAATAATTAGCACGAATTTCATCCACCTATCAAATATATATTTAGAAAAAACCAAATCAGATAGCAAGTCGAATGAATAATGCTACATTCCAGATATGACTTTCGAAAGCGTCTCTAGGTTCAAATGTGTACCTTCTTTTGTATTTCGAAAAGCAACTTAACATTGTTCTCTGCGACGATACTTGGTGATTTTCCATGCACCGCATCAGGAAGAGTCGCTATTATTATCTGCAAGTTGAAGGAGTATCATCATAAGTTAGTCTTTCATTACTAATTGAATCAAAATTATCAAACTACTCAACTATAACGTCAGACAATCAAAGAAGCTATAATTCCGTCAAAAAATGTAACAGTCCACCTGCTCAATGCGGTAAAAAGGGCCAAGGTGACTGTCGAAAAAAATTTTCTCTGTGGCAGCTCTACTCCCTGGTCCAACCCATAGCTGCAAAACATAGACAAACTAAGCTGCATGGACATAAAGGAAATAACAGTAAAATAATTGGTCATATCCAAGATTCATTTGTAGTTCACAATCTGTTCAGATACATTTATAAAGTAGTAATTAACTAGGTACTAAAAGCAATAAATTACCTCCAAAAACATACCTTATCAGGCCTTGTCTCGACCTTAAAACGGATAAGACCTAAACACAGTAGAAGAACGATAGCCACAGATGAGCACAAAACTGTAGTTGGATGTCGAGCCACACAAGTTCCATATTTCCTAACATAATCACAAAAAAAAAAAAAGATCAAGGAAATACCAAAATTTCTTCCAAGAAAATAACAAATTTCATTTTCTTCCAAGGAAATACCAAAGTTTCTTCCAAAATGAACTTTGTGTATTTAGTATAGAGGTCACCTGAAAAAATTGGACAAATATCCTTGCACAATTGGTAGATCGAGGTCCCTACTGATATGAGGAGCACCTTCAAGTATCTATAAGCGAGATTCAAGTAAAGAGGATTAAAACAAAACCAGACAGAATATAGCATTATTTTGCTAAATCCAAAACCAGACATTGTTTAAGGACGGTACATGAGTACTAGGTAGGACATAAGCATAGTCCACAAATTTGGATCAAATTACAGATTGCAAGTCCTCGAAAAAGGGATAAGCAAGACAATTTTGAAGCTGGAAGATAGGAAGGACAGATAACAAAATCCAAGACAAGTAAATGAATTCAACCATAAGGCTTGCCAGATTCAGTAGAAAGTAAAGCAGGGATGCCAAAATTATATCGAGATAAAGTTAAATTAGTAAAAAATGAAAGGTTGATTCCAGATTGAAGTGCTATAGACAAGAACCAGTATTTTCTCTTCAATTTTGCAACAAATGCAACTGTTAGGTTTTTAATAAAAATTCTATAACTAATGCATTTGTTGCATCAAAATAAATCGATGCATAAAAGTTCCATAGTATACCTGCTGCACTGACATATTTGTGTCCTTTTGGCTATCAACAGAATTAAGTCTGCCAACATCTGAAATATTTGACAGTGGTCTTGTTCTAGAAGTAGGGTTCCTTTTTCTTTTTCGATGAAGCAGGCTCCATCCAAGCAACGAAGGAGTAAAAATAATATATATGATAAAAACCGCAAAATCAATGCATTTAACCTGAAGTGGTCAGATGATGATACCTCATCAGAATATGCCACAAGTATCTCAAAATGTGTCTAGTATATCAAGCGTATGAACTTAAACAACTCAGTTGGACTTCTTGTATCTTCATATCTGGTAACATTTTAGTCAATGATTTACTTCTCACCTTAATGGATCCAATTTTAACTGAACATGAACCTCCATCATGGAAAACAGGGGGAACCGTACTTGAACAGACTGAAGAAGAAGGACAATCCCCGCATGAACAGCCCAATGAAGAATCAGCACATGAATAAGTAGATGCATTCATAGGTTTCATTCCAGTTGACTCAGTAACACTTGGCAGAAATGTGATGGAATATGGCGAACCCGGAACATTGAGTCCTGCCCGTCTTCCAATAAAAGCAAACCACTCTGGCCAGAAACCAAAAATAATGAACAACAAATATGGTGGGGAGAAAAGAAGGGGCTAACACGTTTTGAAAAATGGAAAGACTCTTGCTCGATGAGAGGAGTTAGAAGCAAACTAATATATGTAAAATGCTAGATATTGCCCAAAATACACACCACGAAAATTCCAATAAATGATTATGTTACTTTTTAAAGTTTACTTCTTATTACAATTATAAATATATGTAAATTCTAGATATCACCCAAATAAACACCGCAGAAATTCCCTAAAATGATTATATTAATTCTTTAAGCCAGCTTATGATCACATTTATGCACGAATAGGCACAGCTAAGTTACCGTGCAGCACCATTATTCAGGCATCGTAGTCATCCTGTGACATGCAAGAAAGCGAAAGCAGGAGAGACAAATTTCACCTTGATAATTTTGAGCACCTGCACCAAGATATTGTAAAGCTCTTGAGTTCAATGTACCAAACTTTACATCCTTGCAGGAGTCGTACAACCCTTTACCAAAGGCATCAGTTATATAGTACTCAATCCCATCAACTGTTAAATTGTTATTAACCTGAAAAATGAAAAACGTTTATCAAGAGGAAAATTTTGATGACCAAATCCGTGAAGGCTGCTGAAGGGAAAACCAAGAATCATTGAGCAGCCAAGATAAAATCGTTAGTCTAATAGTCAGGGAGTTGAGATAAAAATCTGGTCATGGACAAATACATTTATTTTTTGATTGAAAATAGAGAACTAAAGATAGTGAATAAACTAACAGTAGCTTGATTTGCATTGAATTTGCAAATATGGAAGTAGATATTCAGTAAGCCTTTTAGGTAAACAAATGAATCAGTACATGATTTACATTGAATTTTTCTTTCGAATGTTCTTTGAGGAGTGAGGCAATTAAAATTTCTTCTCAATACTTCACCCTTTGTCAAAGAATAAGATGGTATGATAAATATTCATTGATGAGAAAAGATATCCCAAAATGACCATGATAGAGTAGGAATTTATCACCTTAGTTATGGCGGTGACATTGATAAATAAACTCTGATTTGGAGAACAGGTTAGCTCACAGAAAAGGTTCAAAAAGTTTCTCAAGCACGCTGGACAACCAACGAGAAAGGGAATTGCCTGCACATAGAAAACAAATTAGAGAAGCCTTCACTCTTCCGTATCATAAAAGTTCCAAAGTACGGTGCTTGAATACATGAAGACTACTGCCCCCGGGTCCACCACCGCTATATGTACCAAAAACATGAACATCAAACAGGGAAAAAAATAATGTAGAGCTCAAACCACTTAATATTTAAGTGATGATTAAGAGATACTTTCTTAGGAAAGAACTTGATAACTTGCTTATTTATATGCAAAAATAGATTCAAAAAAAAAAAAAAAAAAAAAGACTCGGTTCACTTAAGAAATAATGTGGAACAAAAGCAAGAATAAATATATAGCTTTCGTTGAGAGTAAAGAGGGCTGGTCTCAGATAAAAATTGCATTACGTTAAGCGTAAATAATGGTACAAAATAAAGCACAAGGTGCCGGTGGCGGGCACAAACATTACCTGCTGGACTTGTGAGCGTAGTGTGTCAAACTGGGTTTCTGTGCAACAAATATTCCCAGTAATAGTCGGACATAGACTTTGAATTTTTGATGAAAGCAGATCGCCTGGCTGGGAAAATATTAATTGATAGTCCTCAGATACTTATACAACTTTTAAATCTTCATGTATTGAGCACAATTGCCAAAAATGTTTGGAAAAAAAAGTAATTTACACAAGTGAAAGTGATGAAATATTTACAGCATGTACCTTCACGGATGGTGAACCGTAAGGACAATTGATCATTTTTCCATCCGTGCGCTTTCCACAGATGTCATACATAGCACAGTATTCTTGAGAATGAATTTTACTGAACATTGAAGAAAAAATATCAGGTTGACGCAGTGAAGCGGCGAAACATATTAAACTTGCTATGTAAAATACACCATCAAAGAAAAATATGCGAAAAGTCATGGGATCCAAGCTGACGAACAAATATTGAAATAGGTACACGGAATGATGCGAAAGTCAAGGTAGTGATATTAAATTTTGTATTGGTACTGGCATCTTAATTTTGCCGCAGAAAAGTTAGAAAAAGAAAGGGAATGGAGTTGTATTAAGTAATGAAACCGGTAGCCAAATGCAGGCAGAAGAAAGCTCACTTCAACGAGGCATTGTTGGTTAGCAGTAAGCGGGTATCAGACCTCCCCGCATACGCTAGAGAAAGAATAAAAAAGAGCTGCACGAATAAGAAGCAGTAAAAATTAGCAAGTTCCACTTCAATATCTTCTGAATAAAAGAAAGAAAATCCTAAAATAAACGCAAGGAGAAGGATTGAATGAGAGCATAGAAAAAGAAGTCGGTCTGACAAAGAAAGAGAAGAAGAAAGCAGATTAGAGAGAGGAGAGTAACTGAAAGAGAGGAGGTTGATTCGCAGCCCCGGTATAAAGAGAGGCAAAAGAAGAAGAAAAAAATAGCAGGGGGAGGAACACAGAAGAGAGAGAGAGAGAGAGAGAGAGGCGACCTGGAGAAGAGGCAGGGAGAAGAGGAAGCGAAGAGGAAGAGCCATTGGAAGACGTCTGAAGGTAGCGGTTGCGGTTGGACTGGGAGTGAATGAAAGAGAAAGAAGCGGAGGTCCAAGGGAGTCAAAGGAGAGAGCGGTATTTATAGTAGTAGCAAGTAGGCGCGCTTTTCAACCACTGTAAATTCCCGATTCCAAATTCCATATCGATATTGGGATCCAATTACGCGAATGCCCTGTCCTCCGCCTGATTGTGAGCGCCCACCCAATATAAAACAACCAGGGGCATTTCGGTAAATAGAGCCGCAAAACAGCAATGATGATTACGTCCAAGGCTCGTACACTGATGATAGTGCAGAGGGTGAGCCGTAAAACAAGGAAAGGGAAAGTGGGTGGTTGAGCTTCCAAACTACACTCATCAATTCCCTCCCAATCACTCTTAGTACTACTATTTATAGCACTCTAATTTGACGCTTTTAATCCCAGTTTAAAAATAACAAATATTACGTCTTAATTTCAAAGTGGAGTAAAAGTTAGAGAGGGTGTTTGGAATCTATGGGCTTTACCCAGAGTTCACAGCTCAAACCAGACAGTACTAAATGGAGGATAAGGAAAAGGAGAGCACTATATGTGACGGGTGGGGCCCCCTTGATTCAAGGACTGGGGCCCAAGCCACCTTCCCTCGCTCTCTGTCCACACTCTTGACAGCGGGAAAAAAAGGGGTCACTTCTCCTGGGCATTTCATCGAACATATACAAGACCCCGGCGTCATGATTACCACTCATTTAACGAAATCATGACTCCCCCCGGCGCCACGCCTCGGATCGATCATACCAACTGCCACGCTACATGACGTGCTCTTCCTTTTTCTCTCTTGACGGCAAAAGCAGATTCTTTTTCTCCCTCCCCTTCTTTCAACTCTAAAGTAGCACCGCCCGGCTGTCATTTGGTACGACTTTTTCCTCTGTTTCTCTCTTCCTTAGCCTCTCCGATCTTCAACGAGTAGCTCAAAATCACGTGTGAATCAAGCTAAATTAGCTTGTTTGCACTGCCCTAAATCTGGTGAGACTCTAAATCGGCATGCTTTGACTTAGAAAGTGAAAGAGACAAGGGTGGTCCACTTCTTCCCTGGTTAAACAGTCCAGCAATGCAATTTTGACTCAAATCAATCGATGCAGGCAATCCAAATTGAATTCACTCTGTCGGGGCCCCACGCGGTAAAGACCCTGACCCCAAAACCTCCTTCGAATCTTTACGCCGATGACAAGGAAATAAAAGAAAAAAAAAAAAAGAGGGTTTTGATTATTGCTGAAATGATGCTGACCCCTTTCAAGTTGGAAAAAGTTCTAGCTGTAAAGCTGTGGATTGATTGAGAGCCGGTGTCTTCGTCCCAGCGCAACCAAACCAGGCCATTTAGAGTTGCACAATTTAATCATCGTTGCTGATGAATAGGCTGCAAGCCGGAGTGATTAGAAGCAGCCAGACGCGGACTGATTGACCCTCCCGCTTAAAATAATTGATCTGCTCTTGGACGCCATTTTCTCCCCGTGGTTTGATAAATATTAAAAAATAAAGACGTGGTGAGATTCATCTATTGGCAATCATGCTGCCATGATTGCTTTCAAACGCTTTGTTGATGAACTTCCGCCACCCACAATCATGACTCTTGGCGGTAGGATCATTGATATTAACAAAACAACGGCACAAGCTCTACTATATTATACATTACAATGAGGTTTTATTAGCAACGCAACGTAGTACAACTGCAAGACCAAAGTTACAGAGTCACCGAGCGCTGGTTCCACCTCCGGCGCCTGATCCGCGAGCGTGTCTATGGTGATTTCGGTGACGACCGGGGGACTCATAGTTGTTGCGCCTGTTGGTCTTATTTTTAGTATCTCTAGGTTTTTCTACAATGGTAATGATCTGTTCTAAAGTTGCCAAAACATGTTGCATGGAAGGGCGCTTTTTGGGGTCAGGGTCCAAGCATTGTAGGATGAGCTGGGCTGTTTGAAATGCCCCTTTCAAGGAGTAGTGTTCCCCCAGCCTGGGGTCCATCAGCTTCTTCAGCTTCTTCTTGCTGTCCAGAGAAGGCTTGGCCCATTCCACCAAATTATGCGACCCACTGGGTCTAGTCGTGTCGAAGGCCTCTAGGCCCGAGAGCAGCTCTAGCAAAACCACCCCAAATCCATACACGTCGCTGTTTATGTACAAATGTCCTGTCCATTCCATTCCAGACGTCAGCTTTATTACACCGTATTGAGAATGAGATTGCGGAGGGAGAGAAGGAGAAAATAGAAATCAATTCACCAGTTGCGATGTACTCTGGGGCTGTGTACCCGTAGGTGCCGATGACACCGGTGGAGACGTGGGACTCGCCGTTGACAGGCCCACATTTGGCCAGCCCGAAATCAGAGAGCTTGGCGTTGAAATCCTGAAACCCGAAGAGAAGAAAATCAAGCCAAGAAATTGATCGCTTATGGGTGTACCAAGAAGGAACTGGAATCATACCCCGTCCAGTAAGATATTGGAGGGCTTGAAGTCCCGGTAGATGACACTCTTCTCGGAGGTGTGCAGCAGTGCAAGGCCACGGGCTGCTCCGATTGCGATTTTCAGGCGGGTTTCCCACGGAGGTGGATCTACACCCCCTGCACGTATACATCAACAACATCCAGAATGATTAACCCACGCAAGTCAATGTGAGTTTGGGTTAGACAAAAGCTTATCCTTTTACTTTTGAAGAGGTGCTTGTCCAAGCTTCCCTTCCGCGCGTATTCATAAACAAGCAGGAATTCCTTGTCTTCCCAGCAATATCCAAGGAGCTTGATCAGGTTTGGATGAGAGAACTTCCCCAGGAACTTCACCTCTGCCTGTCATTACATGTCCAGTTTAACCCATGTCGTCTCCCAAAATCAAAGCCACCAAATTAGATCGCGTTTATTCAATTTCCTTTTTTTTTAAAAAAAAAAAGCTTCGTGGGGTTTTGATAAGTCAATGCATTGACGATAAATGTGATTGGAAAGTGTTTCCTGGCTTTGGATCTGACGAAGGATATAAGCGCGTTACCTGCCATTGTTGCAAGCCCTGAGAGCTATCGTGGTTACATTTCTTGACGGCGACGGGGATCCCGATGCCCACCTTGGACGGTGCGTACGTGTTCTCGTCGATCCAGCCCTTGAAAACCCTTCCGAAACCCCCCTCTCCAAGCACCGTGTCTGGTCTGAAATTCCGTGTCGCAGTCCTGAGCTCCGCCAGAGAAAAAATTTTCAGATTCGGCACTTGGGGTTTCTCATCGTTGGTGGTATTAGTTTCCATATTTTTGCTGGCACTGAAACTCGGATCCTTGCCATCTTCCGGGAGGCTGCTGCTCCTCTCAGCTTGGGTACGCTTTCTGCTGGTGTTTCTCGAAGTTTCGGTGCGTTTTTCTGTAAGTAAACAGATTAGTGAAAGTTCCGATGAAATTGAGAAGAAAGGGAAGTTACCTGGAGACGGAGGCTTGGAGGGAGAAGGACTGAGAGTTTCGACTTGAGTAGCTAAGCAGTTCCCCATGGCAGCGGAGAAAATGGGCGGAAGGAGAAGGAGAAGGGGGAGGAGGAGGTGGAGGAGGGGAGGGCAAATATGTTGACTTCGTAGGAGCTAACGTCCTTGATTCACACGGTCCATATATAGAGATTGGTGGGTGAGAGAGAAGATTTGACAGAGGGAAGCAGGGGGCGTTCACCAAGTCAAGGATCAAGTGTGGAAGCAATAAAAAATTGGAGAAGACGACCCATTTCCGTTCCTATTTGCTAATACACTGGGACATGGCATTTATCATCTGTGGGACCAAAACCATTTGATTGCAAAATAATCAAAGAAAAAGGAGCGCTTCCTTTTTTTTTTGACTGGTTCCGTCCGTCTATAATACTAAATATAGAGAGGGCAGGGGACCTGGTCACAAAACTTCGTTGTTGTTGTGCCTTTTGAATCTACACCTAGCTCTCACATAAACTTGGCCTCTTCTAGGTTCGGTTCGGTTCGGTTCAGACTCTAATTGAATCGAATCATTCGGTTTCGGTTCTTCTACCCATCATTGAAACCAAATCAACCTTTGGGTATAACCGACTCGGTCAAACAAATCCTTCTTGAGGGACGTTTCTAACTTTTTCTCTTTTGTGATTCTCAATCCGATAGAAATTCAATACCGTTTTGTTCCTTCCAATCACAATCAATAAAATATTCAATCAATGCAATATAATTTATATTTCGACCCCAAGTTCATATGTCAATAGTTAAACATATTCTTTGACTTCTCTTCTCAAAATATTCTTTTGATTTAATTTTTTTTAATCATTTTCATACACAATTCGTCTTTAATTAGTATTTTAGCAAGAACATTATATCTGCTTAATTGAGTAAATGTTGTCACTTTAGAACATTTTTCTCCGTTATCTTTCCTTACAAAAGGTAAGGTCTTTTATTTGCTATTTAGTTTTTCCGAATACTTTTTACACACAAGTAACTGTATTCGATGCATCATTCTGTTGCATATTTATGCATAAGTTTTTCCATAATAGTTATATTTAGTTTTAGTTCCGTCTGGATCACTATTGTGATGCTCTATGTTCAATAAACAATAATAATTACAATTAAATGAGATTGGAACTGATATAAAACATTTTCTTTGATAAAAGTAAAAATTGTTCATTCGAGCTCATGTGAGTGTAAATTTAATAACAATTGATGCGGTACTCTGAAAAATCTATAAATTTATATTGTTAAATTAGAAACTTGAATGAGGAGAACGGTCTAGGAATGAAAGCAATTGGTTGTATGCAATAAAAGTTATTCAATTTTAAAATATATGGTCGTGTAATACATTGAACAACCAATAAAATGGTGACACGTGTCACATAAGGAATAGTGACCAAACTGTGATTAAGGTGTAACTAAGGTTAATTAATCATTATCAATTACGTTAATTTTGATGATTAGCTTAGAAATAATACAATTAATTATATTAAGCTAATTAACTAATTTAACGCCCCAAATTTTAAAATTTGATCATTAAGGCTCTAATTTCATAATATTGAAAAACTTCTTTAAATAATAACTGAAACATTAAATGTGTGGAAGCTTAATTAAAACAAAATTTAAACATTAATTAAATGGGTCAACATCGAATTAAAAACAGAATTAATAATTTATAAAACTTTATTAAAAAATAATTTTCAATATAACTTATTCAAAATTTCGACAATAATAAAAAAAAAAGTGAAATATCCTTAAAAACTTAAACATACTAATTTAAATCTCTTCTTTAAAAATATTTTCTTCTTTTGTATGCTCATTTACCTCTAAAAGGTTCTCGAGCAACGTTATTTCTTTTTCATATATAAATTCACCTACATTATAAATTTACAAACTATGAGAAATAATCTCAAGAAGTAAAAACACGTGCAAGTTCAATTAAATTTTACTGAATCCTGTCTTAATAGTTATTGTCAGGACCCGACCCAACGATTTGGATTCCCAATGTGGGAAATAACATAAATAATTTCAGAGTTTTCAAACTGCATAGATACGTTTGTATTTCTAAACCGTCTGAATTGTACCTGATATTTTAAACTAAAATATCTCTCGAACAATTCATTACGCAATATCAACCAGACATTTATCATACACTATATCCAATATCCACGTAGATTATACAGTATATATTTATTAATTTCTATTATTTACATAATTCTATCAGAGTTTTTTAGCGGAAGCTAATAAAAATATAAAATGCATATGAGTCACAACATGTGACTTTCTAACCCGAAAATCATCAACTGTGATCTTTCACCTATATCTCATCATACACTTTACCTTGATTTGGATTTTTTCGTCTCGGTGAACGTACTCATTATATATCTACATAATGAGTTATTGGCCCAGCAAATAAAATCTAGCAACTAGAGTAGCTAGCTTATACCTCATCCACACTATTCAGGCTCATACGCCAACCTACACACAATCATGATTATTTTAAAACCATCTTAAATCAATTATATTTTTAAATTGAAATCCATGCTATTTATATTAAAATACACGTGTATTCGTAATTCGAATTGTTTAAAATCTATCCAATCACTTTTTCAACAATAATTAAATCCAATACAATTTAATATAATAATGCAGAATTTAAAACTATTTTTTCATTTGAATTTCTAAAATATAACTTTTTACATTTAAATTAAAATGTAAAAAATGTAATTCTCTTTCTAAAACAACTCATATGACTGTAATCCATCTACATTTTCTGAGCTTTTTTCGGTAGGATTGTAGATCCCTCTTGTCTTATTCTTTTCGAGAATTTAGGGATTTTCAACCCAAGGATGACGTTTTGCGTAAGGCTCCCAAATATTTTCATAGTCATATTCATTCTACATAAAAAGGCAAGTTCAGTCCAATGGGTTCTTATGTTACCATAGATTCTAACTTGCTCTTTCCTAAAATGTATGCTTTAAAAACAATTATAAAGCATGTGTCATGTATTTTCAAAACAACACACTCACTCATGCAATAATATTTGAAATCAATGAATTCAATTCAATGCAATGATTTTGAAAAACAATTATGCTCAATTCAACGCAAATTATCATTTCAACACATTTCAATAAAATGTTTGAAATAAACTATTTTCACAATTCATTATCAATTTGAATAAAAACAATATGAAATTTTTCACTTCAACATCTAATTTCACTTCAATTAATTCTATCATATCCAGATTCAAAACAATAATTAAATTTATTTTCATCTATCAAGACAATAAAAATCTAATCTAAATATTATAATTGTTAGAGATATTTACCGTATATTGGTTCTTTCACTTTTTCTCAAAATTTCCACCGACTCTACTAAATCTTCTACCAAAATGCTTCTCTCTAATCCAAATCTTTCTTTTTTCTTTCTCTTTTCTCCTCCTTCCACGCAGGGCTTTCTCCTTGTAATCTCTGGTTTTTCCTCTCTCTCTCTCTCTCTCTCTCTCTCTCTCTCTCTTTCTTCTTCCTTCACAAAAAAAAAATACATAACAAAATGTCACATACTCCTATTCAATAGTATCCCATGTAAGATTACCATTTTGTCTATTCTTATCCTCAAAATTTACATTTTACCCTTACTTTTTTGTTTAATTATTCAAATACCTTAATTAATTAATCCTTAATAGTCATTAATTTAATTTAATCTCAATTAGATTTGATTTAATTAACTAAAATTTTAAATTGTGAAATCGTATTTGTTTTATAAACGGTAGTCGATTGATCGCCGACCCCATCCGATCGATCGGCAATACCTATGCTCCATTTTTCCGTTTCTCCATTTCAACAACCAATTGATCGCCTCTCTTTTGGCGATCAGTCGGCAGTATTCAGGTCCGCGTTCATCATTTCATCAAAATAGCGATCGATCGACTATCCTTGGGCAATCAACCGCCCATATTTATTTTATCAAATTTATTTTAATAAATTTCTAAAACGTAAAATTTTGTCTCTTAACCGTATCCTTTCTTCAACTCAACTTTTTCAACGTATATTTACACAATTCTTTTCCTCAAGTTATTCTCATAATACTATTACAATTTAGTATTAAAATTTTCAAACCATTACAGTTACATACAGTTTGGATTTCATTTCCCAACCTTAAATCAAACTTAGTCATTTTATTGTTGTTCAGATTTTCTCTCTTACTCTCATTCAGATATAGTCATCTCATTGTCGTCTAGGCATAATCATCTTACTTTCTTTCAGGCGTAGCCATCTCATTGTCGTTTATGCGTAGCCATCTCATTTACGTTCAAGCTCACCATCTCATTTACATTCAAGCTTATCATCTCAATGTCGTTCAGGTTTTTGTTATCACGTATTTTTGGTCAATTTCATCATTTTCATACACATACAAAATATTCTATCAATTTTTATCTTTTTAAGTTTCTAGATCAATACCTAAACATGCGTGCTCAAATATCAGAAACGTGTAATAAAGTAATAAAATAATAATAAGAAAATAATATAAATTTTGTGATGCAGGACCGTAGTGAAAATGTTGAAAAACGTGGTATTTTTACTTACATGGATTTTGAGCGTTTAGGGTTATTGTTCTTTTTTTAGTATTCCAAATAATATCCTGTTTGAATAAAATCTTTGATATTAAATTTCTACTTAAATAAATCTAATTTTAAATTAATTCTGGTAGAATTTCCTTACGTGTGCACTTAGATCGGATCGAGTTGAATTAGATCGATTTAGACAAATTCTGAGATTTTCCTGCGTAAATATTAGATATTAATTTCCTACTTCGATAAATTTATTTCAAAAAGATTTAGGCATAAATTCCATACTGGAAAAAATTTATAGTTGTTTGGTAAAATTCGGGACGAAATTTGGGTCGGGTTCGGTTTGGTTGGATCAGATCTGGTTTGGCTAGGTCGGTTCAGTTCGGCTTGACCGTTTCTGTTTGACTGGACCAGTTCGGTCCGACTGGGCTTAAGTGAACCAATTCAGTTTTAAAGAAACTGAACCTTTCTTCATTCTTCTGTTCTGCCGAGAGAGAGAGAGAGAGAGAGAGAGAGAGAGAGAGCGGTCTTATGTCGCTGCATTCGTCGGAGTTCTCGCCTTCTCGACTGAAGTTGCTGCTTCTACGGTCAGAGCTTTCATAGTGTCTGGAGACCGAGGTAACTTCTTCTCTGCTTGGAGAACTCTAGAGGGAGATTGAGAGGAACAAACAAAAACCAAGCGGTTGTTCGTCGATGGTGCTTCGCGTTGAGCTGGTTGAGGGTGGTTGGAAGTTCGGTGAGACAAGGTAATTCTCAGGCTCTCTCCATTTCTTCTCTAGTTTCTAGAACGAGAGGGATTGATTAGTGAGTTTTTCCTCCTCACCAATTCTTCGATTTAAAGGAAAATTTCCAACCATTTTCCTTAAATTTTGGGTTAGATCATAAGCAAATTGGGTGAGAAGTTAATATTCGTGTTTGTTTCCCTCCTACTCCAATTAATTTTCAAAATTGTCAGTTGGGTTATATTACAATCTACCCTCCTTAAAAGAAATTTCGTGCTCGAAATCTAATTAACTACCTGAAAAGTTCAGGGTGGATCCTTCTTATTTCTTCTTCTTTTTCCCAGGTTGCCTCATCAATACTTTGATTCTTCCATAGAACTCTTACAAGCGAGATCTTCTTATTCCGCAACTTCTTTTCTTCTGATTCCAGAACTTGAATCGGCATCTCATTGTAGGATAGGTCGGGATTGATAGTGAGGTCTAGAGATCTCATAGGTAAAACATGTGAGGAATCCGGAACATACTTCTTTAGCATCGAAACATGAAATACATTGTGTACGTACTTCAATGAATCTGTCAAACTTAACTGATAAGCAACTTCTCTTACTTTTCTTGAGATTTCAAATGGGCCTATAAATATTGGCTCAACTTTCCTTTCTTTTCAAAGTGCATCACACCTTTCATTGACGAGATTTTTAAGAAAACTGATCTCCTACTGCAAACTCCAATTTTGTTCTTCTTTGATCAGCACAGTTTTTCTATCTACTCTAAGTCGTAAGAATTCTTTTTTGAATCAATGCAACAATCTCAAACGTCTACCTCAAAATATCCAGTCCAACAAGTACTCTTTCACCTACTTCATTCCAATGCACTGGAGATCTATACTTCCTGCCATATAAAGTTTCATAAAGTGTCATTCCAATTGAAGCTTGATAACTGTTGTTATAGGCAAACTCTACCAGTGGCAAGTTTATACTCCAATTCCTTTGAAAATCAATAGCATAAGCTCGTAACATATCCTCTAGGGTATAAATCATCATTTCCGATTGTTCATCAGTGTGAGGATGAAAAGCTGTACTGAAGTTCAATTGCGTACCCATAACTTTTTGCATATTCTTACAAAATTCAGAGGTAAATCATATATCCCGATCAGACACGATAGAAATCGGTGTACCATGAAGTCTAACGATCTCTTGAATAATAACGCCGAGCATACTGATCCATAGTATATATAGTGCTCACTAGGAGAAAGTTTACTGATTTGGTCAGTCAATCCACTATAAACCAAATAGAGTTGTGACCTTTAACTGTCTTAATAAGTCCTACTACAAAATCCCTAGTGATATGCTCTCACTTCCACTTAGGGATCATAAGTGGTTGCAACGTACTAGCAAGTCGTTTGTACTCCGTTTTAACTTGTGGGTAGCTGAGATACTTTTCGATGAATTTAGCTACATCCACTTTCAACTCACGCCTCCAGTTAATGCATCTACTACCACATTAATTTTGTCAGGATGATAAATAATCTCGCAGTCATAGTCATCTACCGACTTCAACTATCTGCGTTATCTCATATTCAAATCCTTCTGAGTTAGAAAATATTTCAAATTTTTATGATGAGAATAAATTTCGCATCTCTCTCCATAAAGATAGTGCCTCCAAATTTTAAAGCCATGAATCACCATTGCAAGCTCCAAATCATGAGTTGGGTAGTTCTTCTCGTGTTCCTTCAGTTGTCTCGAGGCATAAGCCATCACTTTTCTTTCTTGCATAAGAACACATCCTAGCCCATACTTTGAAGCATCACTGTGCAACACATATTTTCCTGATCCAGATAGTATAGTAAGTACATGTACTGATATCAATCTCTTCTTTAACTTCTGAAAGCTTTGCTCGCACTTTTCAGTCCATGAATACTTGACACCTTTTTTGGTTAATTTCGTAAGCGAGTTGAATAATCTTGAAAATTCTTCAACAAATCTCCGATAATATCCCGCAAGACCAAGAAAACTCTTTATTTCAATTATGTTCTTTGGTTGTGGCCATTTACTAATAGCTTCAATTTTTATTGGATCCACTAATACACCTTCCTTTGAAACAATGCGACCGAGGAAAGCTGCTTTCTCCATTCAAAATTCGCACTTGAAAAATTTTGCATATAACTTTTCACGTTTCAACGTTGATAAAAAAATCCTCAAGTGTTCTTCATGCTCATCTTTATTCTTCAAGTAGATGAGGATGGCGTCGATAAAAACTATCACAAAATCATCTAAGAATGTCTTGAAAATCCAGTTCATTAAAACCATAAATGCGGTTGGTACATTACTTAACCCAAACGACATAATCCAAACTTCGCAATGGCCATATCTTGTGTGGAATGTCGTTTTGAACACATCTTCTTCCTTAATCCTTAACTGATGATAACCAGATCTGACATAAATTTTTGAGAAACCTGCCGCTCCCTTTCATTGATCAAATAATTCGTCGATTCTCGATAGTGGATATTTGTTCTTAATAGTGACTTTGTTGAGCTCTTGATAGTCAATACACATCCTCATAGATCCGTATTTTCTTCACGAATAATATTGGTGCTCCACAGGGTGAAAAACTTGGTTTAATAAATCATTTCTCCAACAAATCATCGAGTCGAGTCTTTAACTCCTTTAATTTGCTTGGCGCCATTATATAAGGAACTTTAGAGATTGGCGTCATTCCGAGTAACACATCAATGTTGAATTCCACATTTCTTGTTGGTGGTAAACTTGTTGACTCTTCAGAAAAGACATCCACAAACTCAGATTATCGACACCTTATCCAAAGTTGTGGCTCCTTCAAGTTCAGAATATATGACACTGGCCAGAATTTCAATACATCCTAAATTCAATAATATTCAAGCTCATATAGCTGATATTATTAGATTTCTTGATCCTTTAGACTCTCCATAGAAAAAGAATGACTCTATTCCAGGCAATTGGAATTTAACTATCTTTTTACGACAATTAATAGCCACATAATGCTTGGTAAACCAGTCCATTCCAAGAATGACATCGTAATCGTTTATTGCCAAAATAATTAAATCGACTTCCAATTGATTCTCCTCAATGCATACATTGAATCTTCTAATAATTGAATTAGCAATCATAGCATTGCCCGAGGAGGTAGCTACTCTTCATTTATACTCTAGAGATTATACTTTGTTCTCTAATTTCATAGCATGTTCAATGGATATAAAAAAGTATGGAGCTCCACAATAAATTAATATGCAAAAAGATATGTGATAAGTGTGTATTTTACACACTTAATTGTGTTTTTTTATTTGATTCGATAAGTTTTTCTCAACTATTTGAGAGAATTTAACATTTTTTGTGTAAGTGCGCAGATAAAATAAAATATTGCAGGTTAGAGTTTAAACAAAGAGAATCGGATGATTTTGTTGCAAAATGAGACAAATTGAGAAGGCAAAACCGCAAGCAAAGCTGATCAGTCGCCATATTTGAGCGATCGATTGGCTAAAATGAGAAAAACAGAAGTTTAAAAGAAACATCCAGAAGCAGCACCGATCAGTCGCCATATATAGGCTGATCAATCAGCCAAAGCGTTAAAAATCGTCATTTTAGAGAAGCAAACAGAGGGGTTGCCGATCGATCGTTAAATCTGAGCGATCGATCGGCTGAGTGTTAACGTTGAAGATGTTTGAGTAGAAAGAGTGTCAATCGCTCGGCTACTGTGCACCGATTGATCGATTGTCGCGAACTAAAAAACCCCAATTTTTGAATTTTTAATCGAAATAATTTCAACTTTTGATCAAATGGACAACGTATCGTCTCATAATTAGGTTATAAAAGAAGAGGAGGCCAAGAGACAAAAGAGAGCTGGAGAGTTGTTGAGGGTTGAAAAGACAGAGGCGGGAACGGAGAGAGAGCTTTAAGATTTCAGATCGACAAGCATAGTTTTTTTTCTCGTTCTCTTCTAAAACTATGAACCTTATTATTTTTTTAGTTTTCATTTTTGTAGCATGAGCTAATTTTCTTTTCTAGGATTAAGATGTAGCCGAATTCTGATTGTTTGGTATTTCCTTTAATTCAGTTTATTGATGTTCTATTTCAATATGTATTGAACAAGTTATTATTGTTTTTATTGCTTGCAATTCCCTAATCAACAATAGCATGTTTGTAGTATTATTTTGAAATCGAGAGGTGAAAAATAATCGTGCACTGGATAATTTACCATAAAAAAGATATTAGACTAGAGATAGTTAATGCGTTCATGTGGTATTTTAATTTCTTATTCATAAAGTATTCAATTAATTGTTAATGTTAGAAACTGAGAGATAATAATATGTTAATTGAATAAGTTTGTCATTACTTGAAAGAGATTGATAAATATACTTGTCAAATTGTCATCAACACAGAGGAATAGATTTTAATAAATTGAGTTATAGTTGCCAAACATGATTAATTAAAGTGAAGTCAAAAGTCTTAGATTTTTCTCTCATTAGATCCTACAACTTTATTTGATTTCGGTTTACTTAATTAAATTTTATTATTTTCTTTTAATCAAAATTTCTTTGTTCATCTATAATTAGAATTAAAGTCGTTTACTAATTAGCGAAAATAGTCCTCGTGAGTTCGATTAGTATTTATACACTTTATTACTTTTACGAGACGTTCACTTGCGTTCGTAGTATTTTTTGCAACAATATTCTAGAAATAAAAACTGAACATGTCACCATAGATGCATTCCATTCAACTTCGTCCTTGGTCATAGTGAAAATTCTAGTGGTCGTCTTGGTTTGTTCCCTGCCATTCTTTAGACAAACCTTAATAAAATGTCTTTGTTGACTACAATCAAAGCAAGCCATTGTTTTAACGCGACATTCTCCAGTATGTGATTTCTTGCACGAGTGGCATATAGGCACATTAGACATTATCGTGGACTTTTTTTTAGTATACTTAGAAGGTCCTTCTACAGACCCGCTAATCATAGATCTCTTAGATTCAGTTCATTGTTGTTGTGGAAGTTTATTCCTTGCGGTCTGAGTTGCATGATTGTACCTCTTTCTAAGCTCCTGGGCTTTAGTGACTTTCTTCTCCTCTTTCTCTGCACGTAATGTTTTCTCCACTACAAATGTAAACGGAGAGTCCTTGGAGGTGATCAGATGAATATATTTGAATATCTCCAGTCTTAACCCTAGGACAAATCATTTAACCTTCATAATCTCATTACTAGCAATATGAGGCGTATAACGAGAAGGCTATGAATTCCTCCGCCGTTGCATCTATCATCGAATCTATAAAATACTTATAAAATAATTCCTGAAATTTCTCCCATGATATGGTGATAGCTGGATGCATAACCTTTATAGAATCCAGTTAGTAACGTGCCTCCATTCGAAACATAGAGGATGAGCAATTCACCTTATCTTCTTTTGAGATCTTAGCATGCTCAAAAATCTCATTGACGGTATTGATCAATTATTTGCTGCTGTCATGTCAGCCAGATTGCCATTAAAAGTTTGAGGTTCCATCCTTCGAAATCTATCAAAATCTAGATAATTGGGACTATATGTTAATTGCTTGAGCCGTGGTAATGGCTGCCTAGACCGCAGCATTAGCTGCTTGCGATAATTGTTCGATTTGTCTTACTCGCATTTCGATCATATTCATCATTCGATCGAATACAACATTTTGATCATGTTCATTTCTAATTCCTCTACGATAGACCATAGTCTACATTACACAGTTTTAATTTAAGAAAATCTATCTTCTTTCTTTAAAAGGTACTACAAAATTATCAAACATATTTTCAAAATATAAATGTTAATATGTACTTACTTGGTGATCGACAATCTTCCAGATGCAAGTGAGTATACAGATAAATCTACATAATCTTTTTATAAACCCGATTGCTCTTATACCAAACTATAACGCCCTAAATTTTAAAATTCTCAATTTGAAACCCTAAATTCAAAACCCTAGAATTTTTCCTAAATTGATTTATAAAAATTTGAGCATTAAAACTCTAATTTCATAATAATGAAAAACTTCTTTAAATAATAACTGAAACATTAAATGCGCCGAAATTTAATTAAAACAAAATTTAAACATTAATTAAATAGGTCAACATCAAATTAAAAGCAGAATTAATAATTCATAAAACTTTATTAAATAATAATTTTCAACATAACTTATTCAAAATTTCGACAATAAAAAACAAAAAACGTGAAATATCTTTGAAAACCTAAGCATATTAATTTAAATTTCTTTCTTAAAAATATTTTCTTCTTCTATATGCTCATTTGCCTCTAAAAGGTTCTCGAGCAACGTCATTTCTTCTTCAGATAAAAACTCACGTATATCACAAAATTACAAACTATGAAAAATAATTTCAGTAAGTAAAAACACATGCAAGTGCAAATTAACTTTTACCGAATCATGTTTTAACAGTTACATACTGGTTGGATTTTATTTCTCAACTTTAGATCAGACTTAGTTATCTTATTGTCGATCAGACGTAACCATCATACTTTCATTTAGGTGTAGTCATTTCATTGTCGTTCAAGCGTAGCTATGTCATTTATGTTCAAACTCACCATCTCAATGTCATTTAGGTCATTGCTATCACGTATTTTCTGTCAATTTCATACTTTTCATACACATACAAAATGTCCTACAAATTTTTATCTTTTTAAGTTTCTAGGTCAGTACCTAAACATGCGTGTTCAAATATCATAAATGTGTAATAAAGTAATAAAACAATAACAAGATAATAATATAAATTTTGTGATGTAAGGCTGTAGCCAAAACGTGTTATTTTTACTTACATGGATTTCGTGCGTTTAGGGTTATTAGGATTTTTTCGGTATTCCAAATAATATTTGATATTAAATTTTTACTTAAATAAATCCAATTTCAAAAGAATTTGGGCAGAACTTCCTTATGTGTGTACTTAGGTTGGATCGGGTCAGATTAGGTTGATTTAGAAAAATTCTGGGATTTTTTTGCCTAAATATTGGATATTAATCTCCTACTTTGATAAATCAATTTCAAAAGGATTTAAACAGAAAATTTTTACTGGTAAAATCTTAGATTTGTTCAGTAAAATTGAAGACGGAATTTGAGTCGGGTCTGATTCAATTGGACTGGATCTCATTTGGCTGGGCCGGTTCGGTTCGGCTGGACTGTTCCGTTAGACTAGACCAGTTCAGTTCGGCTGAGTTTAAGTCAATCGGTTCAGTTTTAAAGAAATTGAACTCTTCTTCCTTCTTCTGTTCTTCCGAGAGAGAGAGAGAGAGAGAGAGAGAGAGAGAGAGAGAGAGAGGTCTTATGCTGTTGTATTCGTCAGAGTGCTTGCCTTCTCAACCGGAGTTGCTGCTTCTACGATCGGAGCTTTTGCTGCGTCTAGAGATTGAGGTAAGTTCTTATCTACTTGAAAAACTCCAGAGGAATAGACAAAACCAAGCAGCTGTTCGTAGATAGTGCTTCGCGTTGAGTCAGCGAGGGTGGTCGGAGGTCCAGCAAGGCAAGGTAACTTTTAGGCTTTCTCCATTACTTCTCTAAGGAATAGACAAAACCAAGCGGCTGTTCGTAGATAGTGCTTTGCGTTGAGTCAGGGAAGGTGGTCGGAGGTCCAACAAGGCAAGGTAACTCTCAGGCTTTCTCCATTTCTTCTCTAGTTTCCAAAACGAGAGAGATTGATTTGTGAGTTTTTCCTCCTCACCGATTCTTCGATTTAAAGGAAATTTTTCAACTATTTTCTTTAAATTTTAGGTCAGATGGTAGGCAAATTGGATGAGAAGTTAAAATTCATGTTCGTTTTCTTCCTACTCTAGTTAATTGTAAAAATTTGCAATTGGGTTATGTTACAACTAAGGTATTTTTGGTAAGAGTTTTGAGACGAATTCATACATAAAAAAGGTAGCGAGATACCGAGGAAAGATATGTAGAACTATAAGTGAAGTGCAACTGAAATCTTTCTCCGGAAATAGGCGGGCTCCAAGGCCCAGTTGTAGGAGTGTGTTTCGGTAACGTTGTTTGATGCCGGATTCCAACCAAACAGACCGATGGAAGCCAAGTATGATGTGAAACTTCCTTCTCAATTAAAGCTTTAACCTTTTCCACTCCATAACTGCATTTACCTGCCATACATTACATTCTCCTCTTCCCCATTCCTCCTCATATTCATGCACGTCTTTCCATCTACTCCCTCTCCAGGTCAAACCCCACCCCACCCCTCCACTCCTCTGCCTCCATCTGTCCTCTTCTTTATTCTCCCTCCATTCACTACGCGACACATCATCCATCCTTGACTTGACCTCCAAATACCAAGTTCAACGCCCGCCTCCCTTGAACCTCTCCTCTTCTCCTTCTCTCTGCAAATCAATGGCATCCACTCCACATTTTGACCGACCATCTTCTCCGACTTGATCCATACCCAGGGACCTCTTTCTGCACACCTTCCTCTCCATGTTTCTCCTATTTAGAAGACACCCCCTACGCCTGTCCCATCCCTTCCCTTTCGCTCTCGCTTCCCTTCCAGATGCCATGCGCCGGCGCCAACGCTCCTCATTCTTCCTCACCTTCGCCCTAATTCTCTGCTTCGCTTTCTTCTCCCTCCATCTCTCTCGCAACGCCCTCCGCCGCAACGACCTCCGCCTTTACGCTTCCACCCTCACCGCTCAATCCTTCAATTCCGATGCCAATAATTTGATCCACCATGTTATTCAAGAGGCGGTTGTTGGAGAGCTTACCACCCACAGGACTACTCGCCATGTTTCCTCCGTCAGGCCGGAGTCGCCTTCCACTGATTCTTTTCTTCTCCCTGATTGGGAGATTCTTGTCATCCTCTCGCCCGATACTCCCCTGCTACAGACGCAAGGCTCTGTGAATGACTACACCTGCATTTTCCAGAATAACGCAACCTCTCCGGCTCGTTTCTCAGGCTCTTTACCTTTCACCAACCAGGCCACTTTTAAGTGTCTCATGCCCAACAGCCTTCGCCGTCCCCGTCCCTTCTTGCAGCCGATTCTGACAAAGTCGCGACAGAAAGTGTGGTCTAGTCCGCAAATACCCCCTCGCGAGCTGATGAGATGGACATTCCTCGCATACGAAGCAATCTCAACAGAGGAAGATGTTGTCCTGTTCGTGAAGGGAGTGAACCATCGGCAGGGAACAAGCCGTCCTCCATCGCAATTCAGGTGCGTGTTCGGCCACATTGACAACGATAACGCGGTCAGAACAGACGTTACGAGTTCTGCGCAGGAGGTCTTCAGATGCCCCCATCCGAATCTAGCGGGGGTCGGGGAAGACGTGCGAATCAAAATCTCTCTGGAAATCGTGGGAGAAAACAGCCAGGTGGTGCCCTCCGTAGCGTACTACACACAGAGGCAGAGGCGCAGCGTAGCGAAAAGAGAGGCAAAAGCATCGGTGTGCGCATGTACGATGGTCTACAACGAAGCCAAGTTCTTGAGAGAGTGGGTGACGTACCACTCCAAGATAGGGGTAGAAAAGTTCATACTGTACGACAATGACAGCGACGATGGCCTGGAAAGCGTGGTGGATGCGCTGAATCGAGAAGGTTACGAGGTAGAAAGAGTGTTCTGGATATGGCCGAAGACCCAAGAGGCGGGTTTCTCCCATAGTGCAGTCTACGCAAGCACCTCCTGCACCTGGGTGATGTACGTTGACGTTGACGAGTTCGTATTCTCTCCCTCGTGGCGCCACTCTCGAGAACCCTCCAATAGCATGATCGCCTCGCTGTTGCCGGCTACCCCACCTGGATCGGAACCATCCACTTGGAGGATTGGTCAAGTTTCGATCAAATGCTACGAGTATGGGCCGTCGAATCAGCGATCGCACCCGGCCGAGGGAGTGACGCAGGGGTACACGTGTCGGAGACGGACGGAACAGCGACACAAATCCCTAGTGTTGCTGGATGCGGTGGACGGGTCTTTGGCGAACGTGGTGCACCATTTTCAGATGAAGAGGGAGTACAGAACGAAGCAGAGGAGGACGGGGGAATGGGTGATAAACCACTACAAATACCAGGCGTGGCCGGAATTCCGGAGGAAGTTCAGAAGGAGGGTGTCGACGTACGTGGTGGACTGGAAGAAGGCGGAGAACCTGAGGTCGAAAGACAGGGCGCCGGGAGTGGGGAAGGAGGAGGTGGAGCCGGAGGGGTGGGAGGAGAAGTTCTGCGAGGTGAGAGACGAGGGGTTGAGGAGGGTGACGCAGAGATGGTTGGGAGAAAAGAAGAGAGGGGTCGAGGACAGAAAGGTGTTCATGGCCTCCTAGGTTGGTTCATAGTGATACAATGTAACGGATAAAAATCAATTTTATCCTCGAATTATGGAATTAATTTGAAACATCTCAGACGAAAAGTACTAACAAATAAAATATTAAATTATTCAAAATGTAATAAGTCAAATTTTAACGGAGCCAATCACCGTGGTTTTAAATTTACCCACACCCACTCCCCGAACAGGGGATTGATTACCACCATGTTATGTTTCGTGCTTATGTGGCACTGAACGTATTTCAACGTACACGACATTTGGCTCAGGAATAGGGGGTCATCATCACCCGTTCACTGCCTCCCTATTTTAAGAGTGGTAAGGAACGGGGAGTCCCTGCCTCGCATCGGTCTCCCATTGTTGGCCATAACCTCGCATCAATCTACTGTTGTTGGCCGTAATTTTTGGGAATAATGAGAACGGGAGGCCGACACAGTGTGGTAAACCTATTATGTGTTTGGATGGTTGTCATCTAAAGGCATCATGTCCCTGCCAATTACTCATAGTTGTTAGTATTGATAACAACGATCAAATATATCTCATTGATGTTGTCAATGTGAAATCAGAGTATATAAACTCATGGACGTAGTTTTTGAAATTATTAAAAAAACCTATAAACTGAAGCGGGATACAAATGAACATTCGTGTCGGATCGACAAAAGGTATAATGTATTTGCAATTGTTATTTCAAATATTGAGAGATTGTAATAGTTATATTATTTTATGTTGATTTTTTTGTTCTTTCAAACATCAGGAGTTATTGTCTCTTGTGCAGCAGGAATTACCCTCAATCAAACACCGCAATTGCCTCCGGTATATGTACATAAATTTTAAAAAATTAATTTCGGGACATAGTAGACAGAGATGTAATGTGGAATACACTTAGTGCAACCACAACTTTTCACTTTGAGATAGAAATGAAAAACTTACATCAGATTAATCCAGACGCCCACGCATATTTTCGAGCTACAAACTCTAGATATTTGGTTAGTCATGCATTTTCTTCGATTGTCAAGTGTGAATTGAGTTTAAATAATTTATGTGAGTCATTTAATGTAGTTCTATTATCTGTCATGGACAAATCGATTCTAACCATATTCGAGATGATCTGAAAGTGTAACTCAGATTGTTAAAAAATATGAGAAGTTTGTCTCGTTAACAAACGTCTTTTGTCCACAGATAAGAAAAAAATTTGTGAAGTTAGAAAATGCAACTTGAAATTGGGCTGTAATTTATGTATTTATTATACTGTGTAATATATATATTTATTATATTGTGTAATTTAGTGAGAAAAAGTTGTAAAAATATGTTGTAATTTATGTATTTATTATACTATATAATAAATGTATTTATTATCAATTGTAACTTGGTGAGAAAAAGTTGTAAAAATAAGCAAAATTTATTTTGTTTTATGATTCCTCCGTAGCTATCTTTAAATAATTCCTACATATTCAAATCACAATTTTATAACCAACAGTCAGTTCTAAATAATTAAGCACCACTATACAATCATAAAGTAAAGTACAAGTATACACCACATAGAACAAACTAAATGACAAATATAAAATAAAGCACAATCGTAATACTCATAGCATAAATTAAAATATAAACATTAAGTAAAGTACATAAAATGAATTACAAAACATAAACTAAACTACGGTGGGACATCGTTGGCATCTGTATGCTCCATCCAATCCATGAGGGTATATCTCAGCTCTTGTTGGGACTCAAGTAGCTCTCTCTAGGTGACGATTAGCTTTTCGACTTTGCCTACGAGAAACTTTATTATTTGTTCCATCTTATCCCACCTACTAGCCGCTTGGAGGAAAAATGGTCTTGAGGTGACGTTTTCCGTAGGAACATCAGCAGAGGTGGAGACTCCTTAATCTCCCTTGAACACCCAAGTACCGTCGACTTCAACTATAACTCTCTGAATCCAATGAAACTTATCAGATACACCGTTAGATCTCTGTGCTCGTAGCTGCTCCCCAATCGATAGCTGAACTCGAGCTTGCTCAACAATCTTTTGTATAACCATGTTGTAGGCAGATTCTTGTTTCATATTTGATCGATCTCATGCATGTGACTTAAAATGATGAAGCTAGGGTCAAACATTTTCTCGTTGTACTGCTTCTCCATCATATAGAGATTCATGCGCCTCACGAGATCTCTATGTCCATTCCATAGTAGAATGGTGTGGGTTATTAGATTGTGAATGACCCGAGCTTTAACGTTCAATCCCAGGATTTTGGCTTTTAGAACCCTTCGATATTGACATTGCGATGAATTCCCCTAAGGAAGTCCAGTCCCTCAACTGATCGGAAAAATTCAAATATTGGGAAACATTGTAGTATCTCTACACCTCAGTCTCTGCTCCGGCAAACTCGACCAATTCATTAACTTTCTTTAGAGGTATCAATATCTCTTTAAACATCTTGTCTTCCTGGTAGCGGTCAAGTTTGCATAAAAAAAGCGAACAATCTTGTTACGGTTATCGCTCCTCAATTTGTATACTCTGTGTAGGGCGATTCTGTCGAACATCTCATTGATCTCTAATGACTTCTAACTTCTAAAGTCCACAGTCTTTGAATGAATAACCGAGTGGTTTGACATATGCCGCACAAACTGTTCTTGATAGTCTGATTGTTAAATTGATTAGACAAGTACCTAGTTGGAGGTCGTCACACCTGACTCATAGTACCTTAGGACGACAGTGGCCGGTTTGTTAGATCCTCTTGAATTTGTCCTCCTTGTGACATCGATGAGTGAGTTGCTAGAGCATTCGCATGTTTGGTCGGGCTAGCTTGTGACGAGCTTCCTTGTGATCGGGCATCCTTTTGTTTAATCGTCATTTTGGGAGGCATTTTTAGGTTGAATTTGATGATTTTTTATTGAATTGGGAATTCGAGGATTTTGACGATTTCATGCTCGAATTTGTGAATTTTTTGGATGATATTTGCAGAAAATGATTGAGAACGGAGAAATCAACAAGCTATGGGCGTGAAATGGTAAGAGTTTTGCTTGGAATTGCGGTAGGGGTTGGGAGGATTTTAAGTTTTCAGCAAAGAGAGATGGGAGATGGGCCAATTTCTTATATATTGTTGGGGATCAACCCCTTGTTCTGAGGCAATAACAAAACCGTTCTGATCCCTAATTTTAAGAACTGGTGGTTACTGCCCCCCAGTCGACTTCTCATTCTCCATCTCTAATTTTTAGAACGGGAGGTCATTTCGGGACAGTGAATCACTCTAAAATATTAAGGGGGTGAGAACGAGAGTTCATCGCCCCCCGTTCTTACACATTGTTCTTGAGAATGAGAGGTCGTTGGGGGGCGGTGATCCCCTATTCCAGATTACGTGTGTTGCACGTTGGACGGGGTCTTTGTCTCCATAAGTACTAGATGGAATGGTAGGTGATCGGGTCCCGTTAGAATTTGAATTATTATATTTTAAATAATTTAAAATTTTAGTTTTTATGATTTTTAATTTAGAGGTTGTTTTAAATTATTCAAAATAGTTTTAACCGGATGTAATTACAAAATGGGTACGTTTCGTCAAAATAGTTAAAGGGAAGTGGTCAACCTCGGATGATATAATTGTTCAATTTTAATTCAGTTTAAAATCCAACCGAACCAATTCTTTGGACCATTTAAGGAAAGGTGAGGTGCCCCCACACTAAGGCCAGCCCAATGCTTTTCAAGTCTTCATTTTACACCCCCATCCCACCAATCGCTTCCAAATCCACCTTAACTCCAGTGCAGCGGAGGAGCCTCTGTATGTCCCCAAAATCTCCAGACCGATATGGGGTTTCTGCGGGGTGAACCTCTTGTTTACAAACTGGCTGTCTTCGCCAAGTACATCCTTCTCCCAGGCGCCATGGCCGCTGCTGTCATCTACTCCCCTCCTGACTTTTCTTCTCCCCCTAAAAACGTCGTCAAAACCTCCAAATGAGCAAACCGGCCCCTATGGTCTGTTTTTATTTTCCCCATATTCTTCTTCTCTTACATCTCCTTTACCAAGTAGTCAAATTTATATATTTTTTTTTTCTTTTTATGAATCTCTAATGTCTGTTTCACTAACAAAAAATACCCCATTTCCGGTACTCCCATTTTGTGCTTTCATCGCGATCCATTCTTTTAAATTCTTTGAATTTCTTGTTAAGCTTAAATTGTTTGGATGTCCCAGAATTTTACATATACTTATTCCACGCAGAAACCAACCTGTATTTAAATGTTATGGCCGATCGTGTTTGTTTAAACTTAAATCTTAGTAGTTATCAACTCTTAAGTTTGCTCAGTTTAGCTATATAACGAAGGTTACATATTGGGCGTTGCCACTCGCTGAATTTAGTCGGCTCATAATGGCCTCTGGCTCTGCTTCAACTTGAATTAGGCTGCATCTAGTTCTATCAAACGTCTGTTCTCACACTTTGGGAAATGACTGTACTTGGAATCTGGGGGTTAAGAAAGTGTTTTCATTAGCTCCTTGTTCTGTGATTCGTTATTAGATACAGATATAGTATTTGTATAGATTAGATTAGTTTTGTTGGATGACTTACTATTCATCAGAATATTTTTGGTCACTGTCATTTGTCTCTTGGTGCAGGTCATCATGACTGCAAGGATACGCTCTTCATGACAGTTATCTCTGTTACAAGACATTTAGTGTAATATTTCTAATGTCCAATAAATTATCTGTTTCACGTTTCCTACTTTTGGAGCAGACTTGAATAAATTTCATCAATTACATTCCAGCGAGTTATTTATTTCACGTTTCCTTCAGATATATGAATTTTATTTAAATTACCAAATACACGGTCAATTTGATATCTTGTATTTCAATACAATATCATGGTTGAAGTTATGATGAGATCGTCCTAAGTTTTGTAACATACCACTTGAATTTTGATCATTGATTGACAATGAATATAAGAATATCTTTGTTGGCTGTTTTCCCCAAGTGTAATGAGCTTGGGTGAAGTGCTGCAATTGTTTGTGTTAAAGGGTAACTATCCAGAAGTTGAGTTATATGGGTAAGGTTCCCTAATCTCATGTCTTGCTGTAAGACTGAAAAGCCTGGAACGATAACGCATTCTGTGTTTTCTTTTTAAAAAATTTGATGTTGGTTATAAATGTGCTGAGTGGATCCATTATTGGCTTCTGATTTTTATTTGATAACTGGCTGTGCATTGTATTCTGAAGAATGGCCAAGCGATGCGCACTATATAGCGCAACTACACTAATCTAGCTAAAATTGGGTGCATTATATACCTCTTGTTCTCTCTCACACACAATGACCTCATCTCATAAGTTCTTAAGATTGAATGATCAATAAATGTTTCATTTGAAGTTAAAATGCTCATGCTTATGTTAATCCTTACACATGTTTTTGTACCCACATAATCATTACCTTGTGCTACAGCTTCAGACCAGCGTCAATGAATTGGATCTGATGAATCTAAGATAATTACTGTTATTTGCATTTTGGTTCCTGTTACTAAGGATTGAAAGATTGCAGCACTTGGTAGATTGTGGAACTCATCAAGTGTTGTGAAATTGATTTTGCTGTGGAGTAATTGCATATGTTCAGGATCAAGTGCATTATATAGTTAGTTTGTTCCCTGAATGATAACGATTTGAAAAAGCAGTTTTAGATTAGATAAATAGTATTTTAATTTTTCAAGCCCAATATTCTTCAGGAGTCTGATAGGAGGATCTATATTAGAAAATGATTTAGGTTTATACATCAGGAACCCCTGCATCTGTTGCAGGATGTTGATAATAGTCTACGCTGGGTTTGAAATTATCCATCGAGCGGATAGTACCGACGATGTTGTCTGGAAGCTGGAAATTGGAAAAGTTAATGGCCCGCGTTTTCCACAGTTGGGGAATAGTTGGATCTTGACAGAAAAGGAGGGAGTCGAACAAAACAGTCGATGACTGTGGGATTGGGAAGATTTGGGATTGCTGGTTATGTAATCTTGTTAGGCTTCTGGGATCCCTTTCCTGACTGTGAATATGAAGAGGGTATTGAAAAGTTTGTTGAAGTGCTTGGGTTTGAGAATCCGGCATTGTTGGCATACAGCTCTGGTCAGGCAATGAAGGAAGCAGATTGGTGGTTGACGATGAAGCAGCTTGTGGGAGATAACTTTGTTCCTTGAAAGGTTTATCTTTCTTCGCAACTTTTTTGTTAAATATTTTACACATGACCCATTCTGCCTGCAAAAGAAGTCATTAGGCGTTACCTTGCTTTGAATTGAGCTTGAAGAGGAAAAGGGTAAACCTTGATTGATGGCCGGAGAGAGACACTGGTGGCCGCCAGGCGATACTCATGCATCACCCAGCTGGTCTTCTCCCCTTGCGGTGCTCTGCCTTTGTAAAACACAAGCATCTTTTGAATCCCAAGTAGGCCTCCTCCGGACGCACGGAATACTTTCTTGTCTTTTCCGGTGGACTTCCAGTAACCACATTTGGTCGCTCTGTTGGTTCTCAAACTGGTTGGATACTTCTTGTCCCTTAAGTTATACAAGTACCACTCCCTCTCCCCGAGCTTCGCCATCTCTGAACACCATTTAAGCAGTCAGAGAAAGAAAAAGACAGGGATTAAGAATCCACAGATTATAGATAAGACACATCCTTGAGAGAAGAAAAATAAAAGATGAAAGGAACTGGAAGGAGCAACAGTAATTTCCATGAAAAGGACGAGACTGAGATGGGAAAGTTATAGTTCAATTAATGCAACAGACAATGATGCCTTTTGAAAAGCTTGTCCGGGCATGTTCCTATTTGGAGAAACTTTCAAATAGTTAAAAAAAAAAGGTACCCAGAACAGAAGGCAGAACTTGGGTTGGAAATGAGTTATGGCTGGGAATAGAAAAAATGCCAAATGCTGTTGGCTTTCTGTTCCTTTGGCAAAACCTGAGTAGGTGCAAGTTTAATGGCCCCCATTTGCGTTGTGTTGTGAAGGGAGGAAGGAGTATTCAGAGCAGAGCAGATCATACCTGGGAGGTCCCAAGGCTCACATTTGTTGAGGTCGACCTCAGCAATAGCCACGCCACAGTGGTTGCTTTCAAACACCTTGGAGGTCAGATAGAAGGATAACAGTTCCTCATCTGTTGGGTGGAACCGAAATCCTGGCGGTAACCCCTGCTCGGGAGTGTTGGTGATTCCTTGCACTCCCACCAGCTCTTCCATTTGAATGTGCTAGGAAATGGAGTTGTCAGAGAGGAAAATATATAGCAATGGAACAACAAACAAGGGTAAGATCTCATTAATGACATAATAGCAGGGTGCTTGGAGGAGCAATGCAGGAAAGAAGAGGGAGGTTTTTCTGTCTCCAACACCACTTTAAATTCTGAGTTATGGGAGGTTCAGGCTTCAGGGAATCGCCATAACGTTGACAGATGGAAGGCATTTAAGCGAGAAGATCGACAGGGCGGATCCTCTCTCTTCGTCATCAGTCTCCTTGGTAGAGCACTTACTTGATTGAGTGCTGGGTTTGAGAAATCAATAATTGATGATCATCTCTGATGAAAATGAAAAGATTCTCAGCTCTGCCTCTCTGCACCTGCAGCAGCATCCCTCGCCCATCATCAATTTCCATAACTTTTGAGCGGATCCCACTTCCAAAACCACTTCATACTTTGTCGTTGCCAAAATACCCAACCACTAAATTTCCTTTCCTACTCATTCCTTTGCAGACGCCACTGCCTTGTCACCTTCCATTTTTAATTCAAAGGTATGCATGATTCTCTTATATCCTTTGCTGCACTTGAATATAATTTTTCAATATTGGTTCCGACCATGGCCTTGCTTTTGCAGACCCCTCTCCGTCATTCAGCTTTATTTGATGTCACAGCCACGACTGAGGGAATACATTCACACTGAATCTAACATCAAGTCAACCCAAACTACTCCCATGTTTCTTAACTTCCCCGAACACGCAACTTCGTCACTTCATTTTCTGAGAATGATATGTATGCTTTTATAGAGCCTCCCAACTTACAATAAAACTACAATCCACCCACAGAAGATCATTCTATATCCACATGATTGCTTTGAACCCATGCATCCCTATGATAACAATAGTAATAATCATAACAATAATCTTCAGATTACAGTATTATCCACAAACACAAAAAATCACCTTACAAATCCACAAAATGACCGACCCACTGGCGCACACAATATATCACAGACTATCTACAAACCCAAAATGATGGGACTAGACCTGTGAGAGAATCATATGTTGACTCTGGAATCTTCAATTTTTTCTACATTGTTTTACTTTTGTTCCTTTTTATCATGTGGATGCTAGGAACCATTTCCAGCACCTTCATGACTGTCTGCCACTTGACCCAGCAACAGTAGCATGTCTAGGTTTAGATACATTATGGTAGAAAGTCCTAAAAGAAGAGCACCCAGCATATTCCCCCACCTTCCTTCTTTGCCATCTGAAGCGACTCATACATCTGACAGCTCTGGTGAGCATGACTATGACCTGCACAATAAGTACCAGAATCAGACATACAAAACGTAAGACTTTTAACAAATACAATAGCATGCAATATCAAGAGCCAAACATTCTACAGGCACAACACAATAATCTACGAAATCAAATCTTATACTGAAGGACACGTAGATCCTCAGACTACAATTTAAGGATTTAGTGCTTCTGCAAATACCCATCATAGACTTTGAGGTAGTTTTGTCAAGGATTACAACAAACTCAAATTTTTTTGAACAACTAGTCCTTTTCATGTTCACGTTCACGTTCAACAAAATATGGCATGATTTTTGATGATGATCCCCAACAGCAGGATACATTTAAAATTAGTACAGCAACAACAAAGCACAAAATGTCAGGTATGTACATTCATCAGCAACATTATTTAAAAGGAAAGCAAACGAGCTTTAAAATCATATATGTAGAAAGCATACATGAATATAATAGCATCAAATGTAAAAAGCAGTGTATTATTTATATTTTGCAAATTCATAATTAATTTACAGCAGAAAACCAAAATCAAGGGACTTATGGTGCTCGTCAATGGTTAGTAGATGACTTCAAGATCCTGAATAAACCACTAAAAGGATTAAAGGCTCAGACAATTAATCCAGTGCCTTTCCCAAAACTTAATACCAACATGATGAATTACTCTTGTTGACATAAACTTTGATGGTTCGCTACTCGAGAAAAATTGTTTGCCCTGCTACTTCTACCTCTGGAAATGAAATATATTTCTACCTCTGGAAATGAAATATATTTCTACCTCTAGAATGCAAATAAATTGTTTGCAAGGCTAGATCCGAAGCCCGCCACTCAAGTAGCAGTTCCGCTGCTCTAAGTCCTGCTGCAATCTAAGGATACCTGAAAAATTGAAGACTTAGTTTGTATCATCACGGTGACAAGGATAGCTGAAAAGCATACTGCGTTCTAAAAAAGGCGGTACTCACTTTGATCAACTCCTCACCCAGCTGTTTGATCAGAACCGCTACCTTGCATAAATTGAGAAGACGCAGAAACTACAAACTGTGGTTGCACAACAGGTGCTGTAATTCCTGATAGAACCAAAACATCAACATACTTTGTACATCAGATGAGCTGATCTTTTTTCGATGTAAGAACTTATTCTAGTAAAGTTGTGAAACTGGAAAGAATCACAAGGATAATTAAGCTTTCACAACCTTTAATATCTTCTTTCCATGGTTATAAAATATTTTTCATTCGTGCAAATATGAAATTTCTTCCACTTCACAAATAATTTTGCTCTCAGAGGCTTTTTGATTTTCAATCATCACATTTTTTTAAAGATTTTAGCTTTAATTTCATGGATTTGTTTCAATCAGAGTTCCAAGTGCTTTTACTTCGTCTTTGCCTGCGTTGTAACGCTTACATAGACTGCAGTACAGTTTCAATGGTTTGCCAGATCCTCCGAGATTCCATTGCATGAAATCTCATGCAGCAATGAGGGAAGAATATTTTTGACCCTTACAAAATTGTTAAAGAATAAAGAAATTCTTCCCCTAGTGGATTTCTTCTAACTAAACATAACTACATTAGAAAAGAGGTTAATACAACTTTTTATTGTACATAATCACTTCACATGTATGAGACACGCTTTTTTTTAGCATGAGTAGGAATGATTCTTTTTTGTTAGCAAAGTTTGTTACAAAAGCACACTAAATTTTAAAAAATAAGTCAGTCAAACCTGCAGGATATGGTGCCTGAATTGTAGGCATAGAAGAAGTTGTTAATGCATTAACATTGGGTCCACCAAACTGAACTAGTTGATGACCTGGTATAGCATATCCATGGACAGTGGTATAACCATGAGTGCCAGGACCAGTTTGACCCACTTGTCCATAAGGATAAACAGCTGAGTTGACTGTCCCAGGTACTCCATATATCTGAACAAACTGCTGACCTGCATAAGGGTTGTAAGCACCCTGAAAAAAGAATGCAGAGCACAAAAGATTAGAACTTAATACCATTGCATTATTTCGATAACATTAAAAATTTCCTTTTCGCACCAACACAAAAGCCTAAATTAAGGAGAAAATAGGACAAAGAGCAATGACGACCTGTGAGTAAATATATTCAGGTCCATAAGTTGCATACCTGCAAGAGTCATGCAAATAGTTTAATGATATTTATATATCGCTAGAATTTATTTTGAATTTTGGCATTGACAAAGATATTCCAACAAAAAAATACAGGCTCAAGCGCAAACATTAATTGATAACTCTGGAATGGGCTAGGGACACAAAAATTGATAACAGCAAACAACATAAAGGATAAAAATGACACCGAGGTGCAAAATTTATCGTCACTGAACTATTAGCAAAAGCATTGTTCCAAGTTACCATACAGATGAGGCCAATCAATACACAGGATACATTGAATGAACTCTAGCCAATCACTGATCATAACTTCCGGATTTTAAATTAACGGCTGGGTGTATATGAACCTATGATTTTTTAATCCATGCATCTGACTATTTCACCAATCACCTTATAAAAAGATAGGGCATAAAAATATTTGCATGATGTGATAAGTAAAACATCACAAAGGTAAATACATATGCGTATGAAGTCCTGCATTAAATTAGTTTAAAACTGCTTTAACAACATTTTTTAAGTTTTTAATTGCAGCAGATCAAGGCAGTGTAAATAAAAGCCTAATATGGTCGGGCAACTTTCAAATTTTTACGTCACTTTATAAATAGAAAACTAGAAATGTAAATAATTGATGATACTATCACTCCACATTTTGTGACATAGCAATATGAGGGAGAGATAAAAGAAATAATAACCAATGTTTAAGTACTGGTCTCACAAATGAGTAGTTAGAGTTAACTTTTGGAAAAAAGTATTTAACTTGATTGTCTACCAAAGTACAGGCCATCAAATTTAGAGGGACTCAACCAGACTGTCAAACAGCTCTGTCATGACATAACATGTGCTTGGTCAGAACCTTTGTATAGATTCATAGCCTTAATATCAAGTACTTAAATCAAAGTTTCGATTAGAAGCAGAACTCACCCATAAGGAGGATACAAAAGTCCTTGTTGGTAATTGTATGGAAGAGATTGCTGATAGCCAAGATTTCCAACATAAGGACCCCGGCTGGCTTGCGTGCTTCCAACATAAAGAGCGGGCGTCCTTAGGCGCCCTGGACAAGGTAAAAGTGAACTGTAAGTATGAAGGCGATAATTCAATAACATTGTTAGATTACCTATTCATTGTGGAAAAGTTGAAAGGAAAAAATGTGTACTACTACACTTTAGCAGCACATAAATAAAGCACATTGATTTTTAATTTGGGTAAAGGAGGGAACAACTTTTCTGACTTAGCATGAAATCCAGATTAAACGATAAGTAGGCAATTAATACAGAATACCGTAGGACATAGTGGTCCGAGGTCGTCCAAGTGAAGCCAAATTACAATTTGCTCGTCTGCCATCAATAATTGGCGTAGGATCAGCATAAGCTCTCCTAGCAGCCTCAGGATCTCGGAAAGTCACCTAAACCCTCCATGAACAAATGCCCAAGTCATTCAACAGACGTTTATTATTAATAGGTGAAGTGTACATGTAAGCCGATTAACAGGCACTAATAATATTACTGTCTATGGACAAAAGAAGTACTCACGAACATGTAACAGGAAAATATAACTCATACCAAAAGAATCAGAACAGTAAAACGATTAGTTAACCAATCGAAAGGTTAAGAGGCAACAGACCAATGACGGAAAACATTAAATACTCACAAAACCGTATCCTTTGGAGCGCCCGGTATTCTTATCGATGATGACAACAGCCTCGAGAATCTCCCCGAACTGCTCGAAATAGCGTCGCATGGTTTCGCTATGAGTTTCCCAAGCTAAGCCGCCAACAAAGACCTTGGTGTAGGTGGTATCCCCGAAAGGAGAATTAATGAATTGGTAGCCGGAACTGGAACTCGATCCGGATCCCGAACCAGGACCCGGAATGGGCTGGTACGCCATGAATGACAAGGTATGAGAAATAAAGGGGAAAAGGTAAAATTGAGAAGTATCCGAAATAGGATAAGAAGGATAAAGATTTGATTAAATTGGACGGACACGACGTCAAAAGTAAAGTGGACCTATGGGATACAGAGACAGAAATGAGAAAAACAAATATGGGGAGAATCCATGGGGATGGGTATAAGGAGATTTCGGGGGGTAAGGGAGTTGGAGCCAATTCTGATGGCCGAAGGGGAGTGATCTGAGGGAGGG